>JARHVA010008596.1:395000-457188 GCA_037957365.1 Torreya grandis
TTCCCATACTCCTTAGGAAAAATTACTTATCTTTTGTATCTTAGATTACCACATGGATCCACAACTACTTGAGCCATATATAATTGATGTTTCTGAACCATTTTAGGATCCTCATTGACCCTTTAGTCTCATATCATCAATTCACAATTTCAAAGAGAGAAAAATGAGACTATAAACATGTTCAATACTTGATTAAATAAACTATACCATCAGTTGAAGGACCCAAACACTTAGACTAAAATGGCTACCATACAAACATACATATGCTATTTACACTGTATTACTTATATGTTCAATAGGATAACATGATAAATTGTCACATCAATGTACTTGTCATATAATAAAGCTATTAGCATTGAGTAGTAGATGGTCCAACAAAGATATAAATTTGGTCATTGTCCATCATTAGGCCAACCAAATTCCTAAAATCAAATCTATATGATCAACCAAGCCCTATATCATAATACATTATTGATGAATATGGTCCAAGGAGCCCTATAGGAAATACAAAACCCTATTACAATTCAAATCCAATGAAATACATGCCTAATGGCATTCCTTATGTGCCTCCCAACCATGTGATTCCATAACTGAACAATCAAAAGTTATTCTCAATGGAATTGAAGAGTATCATTATTGTACCAAACATTATGTTATGATCTTGATATACAATATATGCAGAAATACCCTTAAGGTAGGGAAACACCATATAATACTCCTTTAGGAAGGAATAAATCCACAATGTCTCTTCGAGGGGACAACCTCCAATATCCTCTTACAATAGAAGACTCAATGCTTACTTGATATATTTACCATGATATTCATTTCCTATATATATACATCTATCTAACCCATGGATGGGTAACCTCCTAATCAAATGTAGGCCGACCATTACCCAATGTAATACTTCCACAAGTTACTCTATTATCCTAATATATTGTACCTATATAACTAACTAAGGGGATGTGTGCCACATGTCAGCATCTCCATCAGCCCATATATCATATCCCTAGGTACATAACATTCCTTCCCTCCTTCACATGTTTCATCCTCAAAACACAGGAAGAAACCAAATAATGGGTGTGCTTCAAATCATTCCACACTTGTCTCCAATCTCGATCATCTAACCATCCATATGTGATCTTGGCAAGTGATAGCTCTCCAAGCTTATTTCCAAATTCTATTGTGCTCCTCTGTTTGCATTTATGATCATATGATACCACTTGTAATGATCTTGATATTCAATATATGCAAAAATACCCTTAAGGTAGGGAAACACCATATAATACTCTTTTAGGAAGGAATAACTCCACAATGTCTCTTCGAGGGGACAACCTCCAATATCCTCTTACAATAGAAGACTCAATGCTTACTTGATATCTTTACCATGATAATCATGTCCTATATATATACATCTATCTAACCCATGGATGGATAACATCCTAATCCCAATGTAGGCCAACCATTACCCAATATACTATTTCCACAAGTTACTCTATTATCCTAATATATTATACCCATATAACTAACTAAGGGGATGTGTGCCACATGTCGGCATCTCCATCAACCCATATACATCAATACACAATATCCCTAGGTACATAGCATTCCTTCCGTCCTTGACATGTTTCATCCCCAAAACATAGGAAGAAACCAAATAATGAGTGTGCTTCAAATCATTGCACACTTGTCTCCAATCTCGATCATCTAGCCATCTATATGTGATCTTGGCAGGTGATAGCTCTCCAAGCTTGTTTCCAAATTTTATTGTGCTCCTCTAATTTCATTCATGATCATAATTATACTACTTTGGTGTCCAAGCATAATTATTCCTCTTTTTATTCCATGTACCATATTCTGCTGCGCTACTCTGATTCCAACCATGACCATAGTAGGTATTATTCCATGCATAGACATAGTGTTTTCCCCATTCATTTCATGTGCCATAGTATTTTTTCTTTGGATTCCATGCATATCCATAATGATTGGAAAATTTATTTCCTGTATAGACAAAATGATTATTGTTATGACACTTCCTCACCTGGTTCCATGTTTGTTTCCTCTCATGATGATGTGGGTGTCTATATACCTCAACCTTTTCCAATACTTTGACCTTATCCACCTTTGCTTCTACCTCTTCCACATTTTCCTTCTTTGTCTCTTGAGTAGATGAAGTGCTCATTTTTAGTGTGTCTTTATCTATATCATCTGAATCTTCATCATGTTCTTCATCACCTGTTTCCATTTCATCCTCACGATCTACTTGGATTGTTATTGGTGCCTTTTTCACTATGATATCTTGTAAAGTGATCTTTTTCTTATACCAAAACTTCATGAATTTTTTCTGAACATTGATATTCATTGTTCCCAAAGTCTCTAACCATGGATATCCAAGAACTATATCCACATCATCCATATCCAAAGCATAAAAATCTAAATGCAAAACATATTTTTCCATAATGAGATTTATATTTTCAAACATTGAAATATTCTTACCATCTACTTGAACCTCTTTGATATTCTTTGCTTGAACATGTAGATGCTTTTACACATTCATGTCGATGAAGTTATACTTATTGGTAGGGTTTATGGACACAATAACCCTTTTCTTTTGAATGCATCCATGAAATTGAAAAATCGACTCAGATTTCTTTGGAGCCAAATAATTTGAACCTTTATCATCCAATTCTTCTTCTTCTTCTTCTTCTTCTTCTTCTTCATCTTCTTCTTCTTCTTCTTCTTCTTCTTCTTCTCCTTCTTCTTCTTATTCTTCTTCTTCTTCTTCTTCTTCTTCTTCTTCTATTGCTTCTTCTACTTCTTCTTGTTCTTCTACTGATTCTTCTATTTCTTCTTCTTCTTTTTCTACTACTTCTTCTTCTTATTCTACTGATTCTTCTTTTTCTACTTCTTGTTTTATAGCCCATCTATCTAAAGAAATCTGTTCCATTTCTTTCCATGAAGAAAACCTTTTTGTATAGCTCAACTGATCAAACCAATCTAGTGCAGGCCCAGACAAAAAAGGAGTTAATCGTCTTTGCCGAAAAGTTTTTGGAAAATGATTCTCCAAAGGAGCCACCATTCTCTAGCATCAATATCATCTTCCCCTAAAAATATTTTCAACTCCATGATCCACAAAAAAAATTAAGGTTCATGAAACCCTAAAATGTCAAAATTGATCTATATAATAAAAAAAAGTCACTCCAAACAACTCAAAAAATTCTAAATTTTTTATTGTACTTTTATTATATCTGCTTACATCTCCAAAACATATTTCAAATAAAAATTCCTTATATTTTGGAAGATATATTAAAATTATTATAAACCCTAAAATAGCAATAACTCCCTCAAAACAAATAAAAAAATTCTGAAATTGTTACTACGCTTCTACTACATTTTCCTACATCTTCCAAATAAATTTCAAATAAAAATTCCTTATATTTCATAATATATAGTGAAATTAGTGTTTCTCTCCACACAATTTACCCAAATCGAAGCTCTGATACCACTTGTTATGATCTTGATATACAATATATGCAGAAATACCATTAAGGTAGGGAAACACAATATAATACTCCTTTAGGAAGGAATAACTCCACAATGTCTCTTCGAGGGGACAACCTCCAATATCCGCTTACAATAGAAGACTCAATGCTTACTTGATATATTTACCATGATATTCATCTCCTATATATATATATATATATATATATATATATATATATATATATATATATATAACCTGTGGATGGGTAACCTCCTAATCCAATATAGGCCAACCATTACCCAATGTAATACTTCCACAAGTTACTCTATTATCCTAATATATTGTACCTATATAACTAACTAAGGGGATGTGTGCCGCATGTCGGCATCTCCATCAACCCATATATCATATATCTAGGTACATAACATATTAATGGGTATGATTCATCTAAGAGCACCCACCATGCACTACTACAATACATAAATCTAGAGAAACCTAATGACAATGGCCCCAGTCATGCTCCCATGACTAACCCTCCATTCCTAAATGAAAATACATCTATTACTAGCCTTCAACCCTAGGTACTAGGCCAACCCCATACTGACACTAAACCTAAAGTGGCTAATCTAAAATAGTTATTTTATTTAATCTTTAATGACCTAATAAACTTGTGCAAGAAGGGACCTCCCAATTCCAACTAGAATGTGAGTTTATCTCAATCTAAAATTTCAATTTCCAAAGTCTCAATATAAAATGGAATTATAGGCCTAATAATGAAATACTACCTAATCCCCTTGACAATATAGTAATCATGATAAAAAACATGCCTCCTATTATGTGAACTTCATAGATCTAGCCTTAAACACCTGGTGTTGAGTACTCAACACAACAAACCATGTGAAAACTAAATACACATAGTTCATATCTACCTCTGACAACATCCAAAACTAGATGGAAAACATAAATATTATACCTATTCCTGATGCAATTAATAATGAATATGAAGGTAAACTAGACACAACCTTAATATTATAAACATATGAATTTTTATTTGAGGATGAAAATGAACCAGAGGACAACATACAAGAAGTCTAGGGCTTTAAGAAATTCCAATGAGGGAGTTATTACCTCTCGAGGAGTAAAGAAGTTAACCCATTAACCACATCTACTCCTCTAAGCAATACTCAAGTTCTACCTAGTAGAAATTTTAGCAATAATCCCCCTCTATGTAAGCGATATATCACTTCCTATCAACCCAAGAGTTAATTTGTCAACACCCTATATAACAAAAAACTAGATAAGGTCAACATTAGTTATGATATCATTGAGGATCTTAATTATGCCAAATCTAAAATAACTATATTTTAGTGGATACAAATATTTAATCAACAAGAGATGATTTTGAAAATAATTTTTTAATAATAATGGGAAAGACTTTGCTAATATTTATTATGTGCATGTTTCTCTTAATAAGGATGGGACTGAGGCTCTTCCGTTTATATTTATAGTCAAGATGTTTGGTGCATACTTACATAATTCTTTGGTTGATTTAGGTGTCTCTATTAACATTATATCATATGTTATTTTAAAAAAATACACCTTACACTTGTGAAGCTTAATAAAACACTATCTATCTAGACAAGACAAAGGTGAAAGTGTAGGTTATTTGAACCATATACACATGTAACTATCCTCATATCCACAAATTTAATAATTCATTGATATTCATGTGGTGGATATCACATATGGTTATGACATTCTATTAAGTTGAGACTAGTCATGAACTTTCAATGGTTATATGGTAACTAATTTCAGTCAAATGTGGCTACCATGGTGTGGATCTCCTAACCAAATCATAATAGAGTGAGAGACTAAAATGGCTCATATGGTCACTGAGTACAATAAAAAAATGAGATCTTTTAAGGTTATGAAATAAGAATATATTTTTCTACAAATAAGATATCCCCGACAACACCCTCTTGATCAACAATCTTGGTGCACACCAAAGTCTAGAAATAAAATAATTAAACATACTAGATGAAGAGGATTTATATTAACCTCTTGATTTAAATATCTTTGATATTTTAATGTATGGTACCTAATGATTTAAATAGACATGAATAATGTTTATACTATTTAGATGTAAAATTGACCAACATGGTTAGGTGTATCATTCCCCTCCTAGAGGAAAAGTGTTAGTAAAATCACCATCATCATTTCATGAAGAATAAGTTTCCAATTCCTCATTGGTAAGTGATACCACGAGTTATATTAGTCGTATTGGGAATGAAGACTTCATCTTATTAGATTCTTTCAATAAGACAAAAATAAATCTATATACCCCTATACCTATTCCTTGCATTGTAAATCTAATTGAAAATTAAATTTGTTATGTAGTTAGAAATAATGAAGTAAACAAGAGGTAAATTTTATAACATTTACCTTGTAAATACCATTATCTTACTCAGGTACCATAAAATCATACTTGTGAACCTTAAAATTTGATGGATCCAAGTGAAAAAGTGAAAGTGGCACTAAAGTTGAATTGATCAATCTAAGAGTAAAATATTATCTAGGTGCCTACTACATACATTTTTCTTACAAAAATAATGTGTTAGAATATCAAGCATTAGTTCATGAACTTATGTTCACCTTCAGCAAAAAAAATGAAATAATACAAGAGTGTTGGGTGATTTTGAGTTAGTGGTTAGACAACTGAGGAGCCAATACTCATGTAATGATAAACACCTATGTAGATAATGTAGCAGAGTCTATAATTTGAATAAATAATTTAATGCCTTTAGCATCCAAACATTACGTAGGTAGAATAAGTATATAGTTGACACATTGGCCACTCTTGTAAGCAATTTGGAGCTAATTACCCATTTAAGAATGTGGAGATTCTTAGTATAATTGGTTTTTCCCTCTTCAATCCCAATTAATATTAACAATTTCTAAATTTTCAATGATGAGAACCACATCCTACAATTCATCACCAAAAATGAAGCATTTGCAAATCAAATAATTGTTGAGGATGGTCAAGAAGATTTCATATGAGATGAAGATTAGACTAAGAACTCAAAAACAAATAGCATACCTTACTGGATGGTCTCATTCAAGAGGTTATTCTGCATGGATTTTCAGAGAGATAATGTTTTGCCTAACACTATAAAAGGTATCCAAAATGAGAAATAACACTTGGGTAATGCAATTAGTGGGAATGTGTGCTTTTAGGCACCACCTAGACTTAAGAAGAGAATCATGAATTTGTAAAAAATGTCAACTATTTTGAAGATGTAATTGAATGGAAATATGAAGATCTCAATATATTCAAAACCTATATCTTAACACACAATATCCCCTCGAATTGAGAGTTAAGCCCTATAAGAAAAGTGAAAGTTCTGGCAATCCATTGTTAGATCCCATGATTCTAAAGGAAGTCTAGAAAATACTTGCAACAAGGATAATATTCCTAGTAATATACTCTACATGGGTGGAAAAACTAGTTCTAGGTAAAGAATGAAAATGGGGAGATCAAACTATATGTTGATTTCCACAATCTCAACAAATCTTATGAAAATGATAATTACCCCTTGCCTTCATTAGATGAAGTGTTACAGATTATGAATGGTGCCCAAATGATATCACTTATGGATGGGTACTCAAGCTATAATAAAGTTCTAGTCAATTATGAATATACATCTAGGAGAAATTTTAATAACAATTGGGGCACCTTTGCATATGGGGGAATGCATTTTGGCTTGATAAACACAAGTTCCACCATTTAAAGGGAAATGGACATAGCATTCAAATACCTCATGTGAAAGTGTATAGTTATTTACATGGATTATCTGACATTGTTATTAAAATACAAATTAGATCACATAAAGGGCCTAAGAATGGTACTACAGTGGTGTAGATACCATGACATTTATATAAATCCTAAGAAATTCATATTTGGAGTTGTGTGTACCTAAATATGCTCACCCTAACCCTTTACTAATCCTGATATTTATCTAAAATTTTCCATAAACATAGTCCTAATTAAACAATTTAATCCCAAACCCATTTAATATTATTCATATACTAACCTTATTCCTAATCCAAAAATCAATTATTTCACTTAATTCCCTATTATCCACTACCTAATCCCACTTGTCCATTATTTTGGAATTTAGAATTTTGATGACCCACCTACCCTAGCCTATTCCTAAAATCACATACATCCGTTGTCCCTAATCATCTATCCAATCACCAATTCTAATCCCATAAGACTCTTACTTATCCCCTAAATGGATTCTAATATTATCCAATTTTTGAATCCTCTCTAACATATCCCATTTCCCTCTAAAAGCCTCTATTTTAGAGGATTACAAGGAATTTTTAATTCCTCAAATAATCTTCCACCCTTGATCTTGTGGAAACCAACATTTAATGGTGACCATTGATCTTCCCTCCCTAAATCTATTTAAACAAGCCACTCTTCTATGTCCAAGCGAAGAAAGGAATCCATAAAATCTTCATGTCAATAAGATCAACTAGTCCATGCCATCATCTCAGTCAATGAATCAAACTATCATATTACTCTAAATCTGAGTCCATGGTATACGAATCTCAATCCAAATCCTTTAGTCTTTTAGTTTTTAATCATGGTTTAGAGAAATTGGATTTAGGATTTAAAATGGTGCTAATAATGTTCATTTGTGTTTGTATTTTTATCCTAATTTCTCTAGATCTCAATGGGTGGAATGACATTTTAGGTGTTTAAATGTAATTGCATAATCAAATCCATTTAGCTTAAAATTTCATCTACACTTTGGTCACCATAGTGGGAATAACCACTTAAATTTAACAATATTACATCCTAGATGTGTTTTTAATAGCTTTCAAGGCTAACTAGGTGGAGAACAAGATCCAAATTTCATCAAATTGTCAAGCCCAGGTGAACTATGCTTGTTCTTTGTAAAATTATTGATTTACAGTCATGATTTTACTATAAAGAGTTATGGTTTTATACTAACCAAAAAACCTTAACCACTAGTGGATAAATTTCTCTCGTTGGTTATTGTCCTTCCATAAAAATTCATAATCACAAATTACAATATTGCCATGAAATTTTTGACTTTGTCCTTGTAGTCATAGTTTTTCATATATAGACCTTAAAAAAAATTATTCAATTTTTTCCAGGGCCCTTTGGTTTTTTGTATATCTTTTCTAACTTTTTGAATTTTAGGGATGAGTTTATAATCATCAATGTTAAAATTACAATCCCTTTTATACTAATGAAAATTGTTAATACACACTTGTACTTTTTTCTAGAAAACTCTTGATATTGTCTTGTAAAGTCACAATTTTATCTTGGGTATCAAAATTATTGACTAAAGTTGATAACTATGGATATTAATTAGTTGTATATCTCTGATTAAGTATCATTTTGCATGTAACGAATATAAAGAGCTATCTAGATCATCATTAAATATCTAGACAAAAATACCTTCCCCGCCTGCTATCAAAGTGTAGATTATAAAATAGTGATCTTTCATAAATTAAGGAATTTTGCCTATTGATTTTATGATATTTTATTGATAAAAATTTTAATAAAATAGGCATTAGTCTAAAAACCTATCAAATATTTTTTTTGTTGATCTTCTGTAAATATTTTTAATCCCTATATATATTATCACATATTTTTTAGGTCTAACTTTAAAAATATCGATTGTTTTTCCTCATCTCGCAATATCGTAGATTGAAAAATTATGGTTTTGTGCTTAAATTCATGGTATTGTATTGTTACTTAAATTTTTTTAGAAAAATATATGGTAACCACCATAGTTATTTGAATTTATATGAAATCATGGATTTATAATAGTGATATTGTCCAAAAATGTATGATTTTGTCATTACTAGACATGATTTTTCAATACTTTGACCATGTATCTATGATTTTTCCTTCTATAGTTGCATTTTTGTACCCATTTTTTCTTTCAATTTTTTCCATTTTGAGTGCACTTTTTATGATCATTTTCAAGGATTTTTAAGTCATTCCAATCTTTGCCCCTTGACTGCCTAAGAGGCATTACCCCTTAACCCTACAAGGGGTGCTTCCCCTTGACCTTGCTATGGGATGCCTCCCCTAAATCCCTACCTCATGGATTTATCACCCAAACACTTTATAGAGCATAATCATAATTTGTTTTTTTGGTTTTTATTGAACTAACAATTTTTTTCTTGTAGTGGTGAACCTAGTAGCAATTTTGAGTTACTAAAATCTTTTCTTGCAAGTCATATATTTTGTCTAACGTCTTATCCCATATGTTGCCTCTCCAAAATTACAACTTGAAACTACTAATCTCTTTTCTTACAGGTTACCTCTCAAAGACATTTTGTCATATGGAAAATTGCTTTATTTGTCTAATAATTTTAATTATTTTAATCACTTTACATAAATCATGTTGTCTAAATCCCTTTGTATATATCTTATATATTCTTGTATATCTTTGATATTATATATATCACACATCTAACTAATTGATTAATCAATCACCTTTTTTAGTTTTCTTTTTTGTCACCACATGAGGGTTATGGTATTGTATGCTCCCTTCCATGCATCCTTGTGGTAATTCCTAGAAGAATAAAAACCACTAATAAATGTTCTTATTTTTATTTTTTAAGGCTAAAATGACATGGAATTGACAGCCACAAACTTTCAATAGTCTTAAGGCGATAGCGACTATGGATTCTACCACCACACTCTCATCCACACTGCATTTGATAATGTAGTATAAATATCAATGAATGTTGTCAACAGGATAAGAATTTGATCCCATACAAGTTATATATGAAGAGAAAATAGTTAATTATTTTAACCTAGTATTAGACATCATCATACAAGGACCTAGGGCCCATCATACCTAGCATATATCATCGACACCACTAGAGAGCATATTTAACCTAGCTTAAGACCTTTTGGTCATAATAAGTGACTTGATTTTATAGTCAGTATTAGCTCACAAGTGACCATCATGTGCCGATAGGGTTGAGAGGGCTTAAAAGACTCCATAATAGTTCATTTATCTATAGCCTCATCCATAAATTTATTAGACGATGTAGTCATTGGATTACACAACCAAAATTAGTTTACTAATCCTAGGTTTGTGGTTTTTTTAATTTGGTAAGTGTTGTGTGAAACCAATGTTGTTTGTGATCCAAGTAAGCTTTTCATCCAAACCTATACAAACCTATCTATATCTCTTTCATATATTTTAATCTTGTATATCCTTGTCTCATCATAGTATCATCCTCTTATACATATTTTTATCTGTACATTTGTGTACATATTTTTTAAGTTATTTCTTATTGCATCCAGTAATATATGTCATCACCCCTATTATCTTAGTCACATTCTATTCTAGTCTCATCCATATATCTCTAAGTCCTACCACTCCATCATTTATATATCCTAATCAAGTTTTGTCATTTGTCTATCACATTTTTGTCATAATCTAACTTCATATTAGTCAGCCCTACTATTATAGAACTAATTCAACCTTATCCATAACCAATCACACCTCACCTTGACTTACTCAGTCCCCCTAGTCCAAATCCATCATTTGTCTTGACCTTATCTAATCTAATCACCTTATCCACCATCCTATTAACCTGGTCTTAATCATAACCTAACTCTTCCTCTTTTCAATACTAGTCCTCTCATTATGTTTATAATCATAAATTGGTCTCAATCCACATTGATATACAACTATTACCATAACATGGTCCTCATCATTATCTTTCTTGTGTTTAATCAAATTTTAGACATACACACCATATAATCATATTATCTAATACTGTAATAAAATCATCTCATACTATTTAATTTAAACATTTTGCTCTTGAGCTAGTCTTAATCCAATCAACCTTTAGTCTAAATAAGTCTCTTGGGATAGTCTTAACCCCTATGAAATATTATATCGTGTCATAGCTAACATAGGTGAATCCAATTCAAATCATCAATATCTATATCACATCCCAGTTTTGTTTAATTATCTTTTCTTGTATCATCAAACATCACATCATATCCAAATATCCTATCAAACTTGAGATTAGACTGTAGCAAGATTTTTGTCTAGATCTATTCCATATTCATCCCTCAATCTTTCTAGTCAATCCACTACACCTACCAATTGGGGCTACCGAACCACATCATCTATACTTTATCCCATCCTTATCCTTGGAATAAAAAATAAATTTGATTAATACCCTATTTCAAAAATGCCTCGTGGCCACTAGGGATGTACTTCCTTCTCACATCCTTGAAATGAGTACTCCACATCCTATAGACTTCAACCATGTCCATCCATATTTACCTCCAGTCTCCACCCATCAAAATCACTCACCTCCTAGTCTTCACAATACCCATCCCATTTTAACCCTCGATCCACTAGTCATAGCCAATCATCTACCACTTTCTCTACTATCAAAGGGAATCCTATGTTGACCACCTTAACTACTACTAGTCCACCCACCCAGTGCTGTCAACAACCATCTTATTCAAAGTCTAATGCTTTCACATCTAAGTCATGAAGCAAAGAATGCCCCTATAATCCTCTTCCCATATCATTATAAGCCCTCTTCCACCATCTTGTGGCCAATGACATGATGGTTTATCCACCCATATGACACCTAAATACCACTAAACCTAATCCATTTTAGTATAAAGCTAACCAATATTGTTTATATCACCAAACTTGGGTTCATACCATTAATCAATGTCATAATTTCCAAAAATATATCCAAGATGTAATCTACTATGCTGACATACAAATAGAGAATGAATCAGATGAGTCTACATCTATAAGTGAATAAGAAGAGGTAATCCAAGATTCAATTCTTGATCATGATCAAGCCCTTCCCTCTTCTAGCCAAGGTCAAGACAGTACATCCATCTTCCATATCCTCTCATCTTTGGAAAATCTTCCATTGAAGATGAGCATGTCCCCCATGAGCCTAGTCCTCCCTTCCTTCATGAATCCTTATTTCATGGGGCTACACTTGGTGAATCCATTATCCCTCCACCATCTTCCTGTCACCCATCATTTCATAGACCCCGTGATGAGAGGTCACTTGTGGATAATAAATATTCTACTTGAAACATCATAGTAGAGTCAATATTTTAATCAATATAAGCTTTATTTGCATTAGGATCATGCTCAATACCAATATATGATTTAGATCCCTCATTAGAAACATCATCCCTTAGATATTACAATAAATGATGACTATGCCTATCATTTTGAATGTACCCGTAATTTGGATGATAAGCAGTCACTAGGCATATCTTTTGATTCCAATTAGGATGATCAAGTCATAATAAATTCTTGCAAGATTTATCTATCAAAGATTATCAAATTTAGTTTGATCCTAATATGGACATGTTTACTACAACTAGTCCTAGTTATCCTTTTACTAATCTTGAGGAGATCTTCTCTGATGTCTAAACTAGATCTCCAAGGAACCTCTATGAGAACCATGGTATCTTCTCACCCCACATTGATCTTATGATACCATTTCCACCACATTCATCCATCATATAATGTAATATTTCATTCTTCATCAATACAATTTACAATATTTTAATTTGCATCAAATCTTATCATCTATCCAAACCAAACATTGATAATAGAATGCAAAATTTTTAATAATCATTTTGCATTCTTCATGTTTATTTTATTTTTCTAAATAGATCAAATTATTTCAAAATTAAATCTTAATAAACTTTAGAATATTCATTTGCTTTGCTAATTAGTTTGAATTGTTCAAACCAATGTAGAGGAGAGCATACACAAAAATCAAGGCATTTCACATTGAAAACCACCTTCCACAAGGAGCGAAGAAAGCCTTTTAAATTGCAAGTAATTCAAGTTCATTTCATTGTATGTTTTTTTCCATCAATTAGTTAGCATAACTTTTGAATGGATAATATTAGCATAAGGGAATAATATGAGTTTTTTATTTATTAAAATAAAATGAGTTATTTTGTAATTTAAATTAATTTATTTTTAAAAAATGAAGTAAAATTTGAAAATAAATTAAATTGTATAAATATAAAAATATTTTTAAATATTGGTATTAAAAGTGTTGTTAGTTCATGTTTTCGAGTCAAGTCATCACGATCAAATTATTACATTTATAGTTTAATATAACAATAGTAATGACGTTTGTGGCTAAATCTTTATAAACTATTTAGTAAAAATAATGAAAAAAATAATTTTCTATTCTCTTTATTACATATTTACCACTAAATATGCTAGATGTAAACCACAAAAATGAGTAAAAACAATATGAGTATATATAGTTATCACACTCACAAAAAATCACTGATCATTAAACAAGTATTATATATATATATATCAAATCCTTTTCACATACTGTTAGGTATTACATATAATTGTGTTGTCTCTATTTTTAGTGTTTCTTTCATATATCACAAGATGTTTAGAAATGATAACATTTTTTCACATATTAATAAATATATTAGAAGCTTACACATATAAAAAGGCTTGATATATCCAGCAGATAATTTATAGAAAATGGATTTTTTTTTTTTTTTTTTTAATGAGAACCATAAGAATTTGTTCCATCTCTCCATAAAATAAATATGCGTTATATCAAAACTATTGTTGACATATCTTTAACCGAAAAATAAATCTAATTAAAATGGTCTAAACAAATGGCATACACAATATTGAAGCAAAAGCAACTAAGTAACGTCATAAAAATACCCAGTGCACAGTTTCTTTCCATTTCGTAATAATGAAGAGAGACACCTCTCACATAGACACGGCCAAATAAAGACAGAGAAACAATAGAAAAGAGTAACGAGGAGGATATGCCGGAGGGGAAGAGTGTTGGTTACTCCAAGTTAAATTAAAAAAAGCAAAAAGAAAAGCGAAAAAAAGAGAAAGACCAGAGAGAGGGTTTTCCTGCAGCAGTCAAAAAGAGAAAGAAAAGAAGAGAGTTGTTTTTGCGGCAGTTGTCAAGAAAGAGAGAGGAAAGAGAGAGTGAGGGTTTTCCTGCAGCAGTCAAAAAGAGAAAGAAAATAAGAGAGAGATCGGTTTTTGTGGCAGTTATCAAAAACGAGGGTTAGAAAATGTGATTCTCCCATCGCTTTTTTGGGTGTCTAGTCACTGACATCGCCAATTATGTATTCCCTCTGTAGTGCTATGACAGAATACGTAAGAAACAGTTTGTGATGATAAATGATTCTCTTCAAGAAACTAAAATCATTCGTTGGTACCACAATTTCGCCAATTAAAATCATTATTGAACATGAGTTCGCCATTTTAAAGCATGGTGCGAGTGGTTGTGTACTAATGTAGGAATATTCATAGGTGTGTTGATCGATGTTTGGACTGTGTGTCCAATCCTTCTGAATATGTGGCTCAAGAAAATAAAGGTTGCTTCTTTGGCTCCATCATTTCTTCATGAAGTGAAGTTGTAAATTGATACTGATATGAAGAAGTATATCATATGAGATGGCTCCTAAACTTCATGAATGCTTTGATATTTTGACAACATGGCATGGATATCCAAATGTGTATTAGAATCTATGCCAATGTTGGCCAACTCATAAAAAATGGAGATTAGGCTTGTATGAAATCCACTCCAAAAATAAAAATTTGGCTTATGTAGAAGCCACTCAGGAACTCAAGAATGTAGAGGTTAGGCTTATATGAAATCCAATACAAAAGGATGTTAATCACCTATATATGGAGTAAGGCACACAACTACTGATAACTCCTAGGTAATGTTAATAAGGCATGAAACTACTTAGAATGCCTAGGTAATGTTGAAATCAAAAAGAAAAGAAGCAAAAGTGTTGTGTAATCTATCCCTATTCACTAGTGTCTAAAACATGGATTCTAATCTATAAGATATACCAACTACAGTATCTAGAAATAGAATAAAGAGCCATCATGTCATGCATGATTCCCCCTATATCTTCATTCTCTAAGCAAAACTATACTAAAACTACTGATTTTGGTCTAAATTATAGCTGACAAAACTATAACTAATCTTACCTTTCTAGTTGTTTCTAGAAAATTTAGTTTTTTTGATATTTGAATAGAATCATTGGAAATGGATAGTAGCACCATTGATGTTGTATTTCAACCTTAGTTTTGTTGTCCTAGGTCAAAACTGATCACTATTCTAGAATCTTGACTATCTACCTAGTCTATTTTGAGTGTTTTGATGACTTGTTGTTCTGGTTATTTAAAACTAGGTTATTTTAACTGATAGGAGCTCTAATCTTTACAAT
This sequence comes from Torreya grandis, assembly GCA_037957365.1. Lineage (NCBI taxonomy): Eukaryota > Viridiplantae > Streptophyta > Pinopsida > Cupressales > Taxaceae > Torreya > Torreya grandis. The sequence goes on from JARHVA010008596.1 coordinate 410,801, forward strand.
AAAAAGCCCTATTTATTACCCACTCTTTGAGGGTAATAATAACTACCCTGCAATGACTACCCTCAAAAGAAGAAGCCTTGCAACTGTGTTATACTATAAATATACATGATATAGCAATGATAATCAACAAGATTTCTCAAGATATAACATGATTTGAATTGGAAGATTATTAAATCAACAAGGGTATGCCTAGATAGATATAACAATGTAATATCATGTGTAATATACTGAAATAAAATTTAAAGTAGGAAATTTTAGTTGTTAGTTTGTTAGTTTATTAGTTTGGTTAAGGACGGATGGAGCATGATCTCCATCATGGCATCCAAGGAAACAAGAAAAAATTGTGATATAGATCATGGCATTGCACCAATCTAGAAGAAATCAAGCAACAAACACATAAAGAAAGAATCAATAAAAATACAAGAGTGGCCAAAGGGTCAAGCACACAAGGGACGTGGGCACATATCACTCAAATTGAAAAGAAAGCACAGAAGGCATGTTCATATTCCACATACACATATAAGTGGAGAAAGCAATGTCAACACAACGGACACAAGCATGTAGAATAGTACAAGAAAAGGACATTGGCAAATGTCTTAAGGCACACACATGAATAAAAGCAAATGACATTAACAAATGTCCTAAGGTACATAGAGGAGACAAGTAATAACTAGAAATTCAAGCACATCTAAGCAAGAAAAGAAATCATGTAAAGAATGAAAGATACAATCATATCTAACTAATCAAATCAAGAGATAAAGTATGCAAGACATGTTAGTATAAGACTAGGTATATTCTAGGAGATACACAAGTGCCAGATATTAGTGAAATGTTGATCAAGTGGGAGAGGAACTAAAACTAGAGGAGAAATTGAAACTAGTGGCAAAAATTGAACTGGTGGCAAAACTGTAACTGGTGACTACAAAGTAGATAATGGCTCTAAAGTAGGGAGTGGTAACTCATATGGAACTCCACTAGCTATAATAACCTAATTAACATGAATGAATTTCATGCATCTATGAACTATAGAGGGTACTACTCAAAGTTTTTGAATCTATGGTCGACCAAATAACATATCAAAAACTCCTGCATTGAGAACTATAGTGACTAGTGTGGCAACATGTGTAGAACAAATCTATAAATGAAGTATTATCTCATCTAATAAAACATATATATGCCCACTAAAACCACTAATAAATATGTCTATCAAATTTATATCCTACTCTTAATAACCCAAGTATTGTAGTAGTGTCATGGTGAACATGTTGAGACTGGAACCATTGTCAATAAGCACATTGTGAATAGGTTGATTATGAATGTGAGCTCTGATACAGAGTACATGATAATCTAAATCATCCTCAATGATATCCTACTCTGAGAAGGAGCTAAAAGGTATAGCTAAAACTCTATAATTGTATACACTGATCATGTTGCTCAAAGGATGTAACTTAACTGAAGGTGCCTTATATGTATCTGGTGGTGGATGTGCATGATATGAATGGTGAACCCCTGTTGTGTCCCTTGTATCGTATTTTGAATGTTGTGGAAATGGATTTGAGAATATTTTCAATGCTTTATCTTGTATTTTATTTTTTAGTGGAGGCTCAACCAAAATTCCAAGATCAATAGTGTTTGAATATATTAGGTCCTATATCTTATGCTTTAAACTGATGCATATGTTTTTTGTATGGCCTGGTGCCCTATGGTAGTCATAAAATGCAAGCTGATCATATCCCTTTGGAAGAGGATTTTTGGGGATCAAATTCCACAATAAAAGGGAGATATATGATATTAGAATCCAAAAGATATTGTAAAACCCTAGCCCGAGGAACAAGGAGATTTTTAAAAGTACTTTGAGGGGTGTTGATAAAACTATTCACTAAGGAGGCTTTGAAGTCATGTTGATTGTAGGTTGATTCTACCTTTAGTATAATTTAAATTGAACTTGTATGGGACTTTTCTATTACTCTTATTATTTTTGTCTGATGTATTCATGTACATTAGTTTGCCCATTGAAATTAGTTTGACTTCTCTTTCCTTTAATGTGTGACACAATTTGGTAGAGGAAGAGAATATTTTGAACATATTTGATTCATGTAGTATTGTTAGAAGAATTTATTTAAAGACATCCTATAAATATTGATATGCCATGGGGCTATTCATATTAGATAGGATGGTTTTATACCAAAGAACATAGTCTGTGAGATGCTCATTTGGTTGTTGTTTCTACTGAGTAATTTGAGCATATGAAACCTTATCACTAATTTTGATACTAAAGTGTGCTAGGAACATGTCAGTTAAAGGATTGAATGCATTGATTGACTAATTTAGTAGACTATACAACAATTGTAAATAATAATCCTTTAGAATCCATGGAAATAGCTTGGTAAGTATCCAATCATTAGGTACATAATCCAAGCATGTTGCATGAAAATATCTCAAATATGTCTCTGGATCACCCTTGCCATCATATAGAGTAATATTGGGTTGAATAAAACATTATGGCAAGGGTGTAGAGGAAATGTGATGTGCCAATGGTGTATGTACAAGAGCAAAAGAATCTAAAGACTATGTAGGTCTAATGGCACCATGCTCAAGATGTATCAGCTTAGATTGAAGAGATCTTATAACTTACACAAGGGATGCCACATTAGGAGATAGGGATATACTAGCTATAACTTGTGACATAGAGGTAGTTTAGGTTGTTATAGGGGATTGTTGAGACATAGTTTCCCCTTTAGTCTCATTTATAACTAGTTTCTTTGAAGGAATGGAAGACTCAACATGCTTATCCTTTTTGATTTCCATGATATATTATAAGAATAGTGTATGATATTTATGTTGTTCCTTAAGTATTTCTCTAAAAAAAATTAGAACCAAATCTTTGTTAAGCACAACTTCATTATCAACAATTGGTGAAACTGGATCAATAGTCTAATGTGGTGGAGCATGAGCATCGGTGTGTACATCACCATTATTATTTTCATATTATTCATTATCATAGTTATATTTATTGAAATTAGTGTAATATGGATGTGTAGAAGGAAATTAGTAACTAATATTCCAAATTAAAAAACTAATTTATGAAATTTATTTGTAATTAGAGCTTTCCTAGAAATAGTAGTGAGAGAGAAAATTAAACTTATATTATTCTATGTTGATGTGATTGAGATAGGTTTTGGAAACTTGTGTGCAAGACTAGGACATTATCACAAAAAAAAATCTATATTTCATTTTCTAATTGGATAGGAGCATGAAAAGTGGACATGAGTGGTAATAGTGCTATAGTCCTTGTCTGGTGCTATTGTCTTGAGGATATGAGCTTTCTAGGTTTTGTTCACCTAGTCAGTGTGAGCTTGTGTACCAAATTTTAGAGCCTTGTTATGAATATAACTCCCTATAGATCTAATTTTATATGTCTATGCCTTCTATGCACTTGAATGGTAACTTTGGAAAATAGGAAAAAGGGGTTAGTGTGTGTAATATGCACTAGACGTGATTCACACCCTGGGTGTGGGCATTATGCCTACATACAAATACTTTGAAGAGTAATCAAGTTATATGTAGTTCTTCTTTTAAGAGTGCTTGGTACAATAGTTAATGAAAATTTAAGAAATATTAAAATTGGGTGTGCTTGAGATGACTAGGAGCTGCTGTAAGGATTTGAATTCGATTGAAAGTGTATAGGCTAGTTTTATGTATAGAATAGAGAAGATTTCTTGAGTGGTCTTGCTTGTATTCTTGCTTACTCTAGTGATATTTTCCAACCCTTTGTAAATGATCTCTAAGTGAGCTTATATATGGATATATTAGTCATGGGTTAAATGAATTCGCATTAGGCTAACATGATTGAAGATAAGCATCCATAAGGAAATGATCGTTGGGGCCTAAGATGCACTAGGACAATAGCATTAAAATTTGGACACCCTAGGGTTTGGTGATATTATCTTGAGCTAACAGGGCCTAGGGGGATGGATTAGTTATGAAGAGAGGGTCTTGGCTTAGTTGGGATCAAGTTTGTAAGGCCATGGATGACTATGAATTGGTGAAAGTAAGCCTAAGAGAGTAATGAGATCAAGAAAGAGTGACATAAGGATTAGGTGTCATTATCCATACTCAAGTTACCAATTTTTACATTTTATATGACTACAATAGGTCTCCATTAGACCTAAAGGGTGAGTAAGACCAATGCTTGTCATTGAATCATATTGCTACAAGTGAATGAATATGACCTTAAGGTCATTGATATTATATAAGAATGTTTTGGTTGTTCTAATTACATAACATTCAGGTGATCAAGTATGAGAGAGATCTAGATAGTGTTTGAGTACACATAGGCCTAATGAGATAGTGAGCTACAAGGAGTGTTTCATGTAGTTGAATCTGTAATGTGTTATTCAGCTCATAATATGTTAGTGTAATGAAATTATTTATATATTCATATAAAATAATTATATATCACACATAATTAGTAAATATGAGGGATCACATAGCAATAACTAACAATAGAGCAGAACATTGAATAATATAGTAGAACCACTACGAGGGGGCAACCTCCACAATAATGAAATAAGAGAAAAATACTTAACATCATGATCAAATACTAAAAACTACCTCTTATTTATAGTCTACTTTTCCATGGTTATTCCATATACTGACCTATCTAAGAACATAGAGAAATATTACAAGAATATAAAAGAGGTATGTAAACCACAAGTCAGCCACACCTATTCCTATACATGCCAAAGATTGAGGGCATAGCATTCCCCTCCCCTTCAAAAAAACATTATTTTCAACATTGAGTCAACTCTAGATGTTTTTAAAGGATTCATCCTTCCAAGTAACATCTTCACATGATAGATTCTTCCATTTGTTTAGGTACTCCATATTTATTCTAGATCGTAAATGCTTAGTGTGCATTTGAAAGGTCACCTCAAGATCAAGAATAACTCTTCTTCATCAAATTTTGGCAATTCAATTTGAGTATAAACTCTATGTCAAATGACATATTAGGCAAGATATGCAAAATATTTCATGTATACGAGTGGATGAAGGAAACACTAACTTGTAGGCCACACTACCAATTTTCTACAAGATCTAATAATGTCCATAATACTTATGGGACAACATTTTATCCTTTTTTTTTGTTTCAATGAAATTTTTTTATATTGTTTTAAGTAAACAAAGACCTAATATCCAATTTCAAAATTCCTCTCACTCCTATGTTGATCTACCTACTTCATGTGATTCTAGGTCATGACTAAATTTTCATGCAAACTTACAAGGACCTCCTATTGATGGTGAATATGTTCTTCAAATACATGAGCCTTAGGATGGACCTTCAAGGTTTAAGTGATGGATGTATTGTGGTATCTATATATTTCTAAAAAGGGAAACATTTTTGAATAAATATGAACATAAGTATCATACCACCATTCAACAAGTGGCAACCAATGAACCCTTTTATCCTATTTATCAAAAAAAGATGGAGATATTCTTTGAGACATTTGTTTATTACCATAGTTTATTCATTTGATTGAGGATAATAGGATGAAATATGAGCCTAAAGGGTGCCCAAACATATAAATAACTCAATATAAAAATTACTAGTGAAAATAAGATCCCTATCACTAATAATGGTCTTAGGGGTACCATGCAATTTCTGAGTCGTATTGAGAAAATCATAAGCTACTGTAATAGAAACAAATGGTTGTGATAAAGACCAAAAATGAGCATACTTACTAAGATAATCCACAACAACCATGAAAACATTTTGACCACCAGATCTTGGTAACCCTATAATGAATCCATAGACACCTCTTCCCAACGTTGGCTAGGGATGGATAAACATTGTAAACTACCTAGGGCTTTAAAGGTTTTTCCTTTAGTTTGTTGACAAATTATTCATTTAGCCACAAATTTCTAGACATCCCCTTTGAGTCCTTACCAAAAAAATTCTTGTTTGATTCTATGATAGATTTTCAAAAATCTTGAATGACTCTCAAGTGGAGTTGCATGAAGTTCTTGAATGATTTTTTGTTTAAGAAGAGAATTCTTACACAGATATAATTTGTCTTTAGTATTTATATCATTACATTGAAAGGATTCTTTCTTCAATAAAGAGGTGAATGAGGCTATAATGCTACCATAATTTTTGTCAAACCTATAATACTAATCAATTAGCCCCAGAAATCCTCTAAGTTGCTTGAGTATGTTAGGAATCGACCAGTCCACCATTGTTTGGATTGTTTTAGGATCCACTTTCACTCCTTCAGATGAAACCAAATGACTCAAATACTAATCTTGAAAATCTCCAAAAGTTCATTTGAAAGGTTTGGCATACAACTTATGTTGTTCCAAAATTGAGTGTACATGTTTTACATGGTGCAAATGGTCTTCCCAATTTTTACTATAAATGAAGATATCATCAAAATACATCAGAACAAATTTACTCAAAATTTGTTTAAAAATAATATTCATCAAACTTTGAAAGGTGGATAGGTGCACTTGTTAGACCAAACGGTATAACTAGAAACACATAATCACCCTCATGAGTTCAAAATATTGTTTTGGTTATGTCTTCATCATAGATCAAAATTTGATGATACCCACAACATAGATCTATCTTGGTAAAATAAACATAACCATCCAATTCATCTAGTTCATCATTAATGATAGGAATAGAAAAATCATCTTTGATAGTGTACTTGTTGAGCTCTTTGTAGTCAGGACACATTTTCCAAATGTTATTTTTCTTTCTCACCATGACAACTGATGAATAATATTTGCTTTGGATTTGATGAATGATTCTTACATCCAACATCTCATGTACCATATTTTTAATTTTAATTTTTTGGGCAGAAGGATACCTATATGGCCTAAATTTGGGTGGTGTACTACTAGAAATAAGTTTGATGGCATGATTATGCATGTGGTTGGGTATAAGTTCTTTCGACATGTCACCAAAAACAATAGAATGAGCATCAATCACTTGTTTCAGATCAAGAGGTGTAGATGGCTGAGTTGGCTAAAATTCAATAAAAAATAAGCAAGCTAAAAATCCTTCAGCATCCTTTCATAGAATATTTGTCATTTTATGGGAGCTACCAAGTTGTGGAGATTTATCCCTTAATCCCCTTAGCTCAAATGTCCTTCCTTCATAATGAAAGTGCATGAATAATTATTAGAAATTAATCTTAATAGTGCTTAAAATGGTGAGCCACTATACTCCCAGAACAATGTCAACTCCCCCTATGGGAATAAAAAACATAAGAGAGTCTAATAGGTAATCTCTGATGGCCAGCTTAATACTATGGTATTATTTTTAACAACTGATAGTACCACCATCTACAATCATGACCTAAAATTATAGAGCAAGATAAATGAAATAGTTCAAATGAGAAACCAACTTACTATTGACGAAATTGTATGTGCTCCCAGAATCAATCAATATAGTGACCTTTTATTTCTTAAGGAAACCCACCACCTTATTATTTTTTCAAGTACTAATATGAAAAAAGACATGTTAATAAATAGTAGGCTAAGAGTCTTCAGATTCCTCCTCATGGCCTTCTTCATCCTCACCAATTTCCTCCACATCATCTTCATCCTAATGGACACCTTCGATGTAAAATAACTAATTTTCAACATAGCAATGGTTTTTGCTCTATTTTTTGTTATAACTATAACACAACCTTTTGGCTCTCTTATCTTTAATTTTCTTAGGTTTCAATCTAGTGGGTTGAGAAAATTATGGTGCTGAAAACGTGTGATCATGATCAGGAGTAATACTTTTTCATTTGACTATCTATTTTTCTTCTACCATGCATGCCCTTGGGATAGCTTCTGATATAGATGCTAGGTTAAGCATCCAAACCTCAAATTTAATTCTATCTTTGAGACCATCCAAAAAGAGAACAGTGAAATTTTTCTCAGTGATGTTTTCCACCTGTAAGGATAGATTTTAAAATTGATGAATATAAGTCTTCATAATTTGGCTAATTGGTTGAATTAGTTTTTATAGATATTATTCTGATTATGAGTTAACAACTCATCGGTAAAAATAGATTATTTAAGAGGAACACCATTATTTTTCTTTTGAGTACACAACCACCAATACCAAATGAGGTACTCAAGTTCCAGATACAGAGACACCACTATCACCTTTTGAGAACTAGGAGTTCGATACAAATCAAATAAATTATTAATTTAGGTAAATCAAGTGAGAGGATTCTTACCATCAAACTTATTTATGTCCACTTTTGGAAACATCAATTTCACAAATAAATTGGGGTTGTTAGGGTTGAGAGGAGGACTCCAATAATGAAGTGGAGGGGTGTTTGACTATAACTGAGATGAAAGGATAGCTAATTACATAGTGATTTGATACAATTGAGTGTGAACCCCATTAATCTCTTTATGCATCCTTGAAACATTAGTTTGAACTAGAACAAAGTCATTATGCCAAACCAAGCCTTTTATTTCAGCTTGAAGTTGAGAAATCAATGGATCTAAAGTCTTAGATTCTATGTCATCGTCAAAAGGAGTCTTATGAGTTTCTTTCCCACCTTTTCTTCCCTGAGTAGGACCTGCCATATAAAAATATTAGGAGGGTTTTCACCCTAAAAAATTTATATGATGAGATGTTACTATTGTGATTGCCTCACCAAGATGAATCCAACAATAGTCTTTGCACACTAGGGTAAACAATTCCAGCACCAAAGACATTTACCAGCATAGTATACCATTGCGAGCATCTCATCAAGTTGAATCCAATGAACACAATTTTGCAAAAAAAATTCTAAACTTTCCTCTTGTACTTTAATTATTTATATGTTTGTACAAAACAATTATATACCACACATAATAAAAAAATATGAGATATTATAGATCAATAATTGACAACAAAGCAAAATACTGAATAATATAGCAGAGCCACTTCGAGCAGTCGAAATCCACAACAATGTAATAAAAGAATAATACTTAACATAATGATAAAAAATTAACCACTACCTCCTATGTATATTCTATTTAGCTATGGATATTCCATAGGCTGATTTATCTAAGAACACAGAGAAATGTAACAAGAATATAGAAGAAGTATGTAAGCCGCAAGTTAGCCACACCAATTCTTACACATGCCAAAAGTTAAAGTCATAGTAGTTAGTTGGGATATATTTAAAGTATATTTAACAAAATATTAGTATCTATATAAGTGTAATGTGTTATAATGGATCATGTTCTACATGTTACAAGATAGACCTAATGCAATTAGGCTTCCATGAGTCCTAGAGAGGAGTAAGGCATAATTGGGTTATGAAAGACCAATGTGTGATCAAATTATGATTGAAACATATTCATAATAAGTCATATGACATATTACATGTCTAACCTAAAAGGATAAAGGTGTGTGGCTAACCAAGTGGTGTATGAACAAGATACTAGTATATATGCAAGGTAGTTTAGGCCTATTTGGTTGTGTGAGAGGAGCAGAGTGCAAGAGAATGAAATAACACATTGTTAAGTAGAATTAGGTCTCATATACCATCAAGGGAGTGTAGAGAATCTATAATGAAGACATGATAGTGTGTTTGTATATGAAAATTAAGGTTATATGACCTAATTAATCTTGAGGAGATCTAGTTGAGCGAAGAGGCCTAGAAGGCAATTTGAGAGGGTTAAAGAGTGTAAAAAACTAAAGAATGTGATCTTCATTTCTTTTTTGATAAATAAGGTATTCTAAAGGTGATCAAAATAATTAGGTGGCTGAGTTGGTGCTGAGACATCTAGGGGGTTAGGTGCTTTCTTGCAAGTGGGTGCTTGTTAAAGCCTAGATAAGTGAGTGCTTGGATAGTTGGGGTTGGTGTTTCATGTAGAGTGGTGCTTCAATAAATTTTTTATTTGTCTTATATGACTATAGTCTATTTACAGATATCATTTGATTTTAACCCACTTGAGGGTTTCCCACGTATGTAATATGTCATCCTTTTTCATGATCGTGTATGGTTGCATATGATTTGCTAGATGTTCATGTTTGTAAGAGTGGTTCACATATGATTAAGTGGAGTTAAATTAATTTTTTGAAGATATTGATTCACCCCTACTCTACCCTAACCTAGTGCCCTTGCCCCTAGCCCTCAGTGATTGTTCTTCCAACAATTGACACTACTCAAATTTACTCATGAGCCCAATTATATATATAATGTTTTTAGTGTGCTTAGCTTTTAAAGGTGTGGATAAAATTGAGAAATGTATTTTTTAAATTTATTTCATATTTCATATAAAACACGACCATGGCCAACTACTTGGTCTATTTTCTAATATAAATTTAATTACACTGGATTTGAGTTCTCCATTAAGATCACAATTGAAAGGTATAGACAATTTAGCTATTCATAACTCCTCCCTTTATCATATTTATCTTATATGTTACCATTATATAATATAAATCTAATGAATTATGATTGTCACATTACTAACAAAATAATGCAAAATGTTTTAGTAATATAATTTTGATAAAGAAACAATTTTAAAAAAGTCAAAAATATACTAGGTTGTAGGATTTTTATCCCACATAGTATTTACTATTGCAAATATATTTAATATAAAATATAACTTTCATTTTAGTTTCTAATATAGTTAGTAATGAAATTGTCCTTTAAATATTTTTCTATTGATTTAATGAACAAGATGAAAATTTGGAATAAAGTTATTTCTTCTGGAACATCATCATTTTTTTATTAACGAAGACGATACACACAAGGAAATCAAAATTTCACCACTAATATTATCACCTGAACCATTTATTGATGTTGATCATCTTATAAAAGATTGTTACTCAAAATTAAATCAATCATGGAATGATTTTCTCAAAAAACACAAGCAAGGACAACATCCACTATCATCTAAAATCGTTGAAAAATATACTTGTATTTTTACTTAAAATAATTGTTATTTTTTAAATATATTATGAAACTATAAATAGTATGCAATTTGCAAAATTATTTTATAACTTATAGTTAATAACATACAATTTAATCTTGTTGTGTACACTTATTTTATATAAAAATTTTATAGTTATATTCATTGTTTTTTGGTTTATTTATATATATATATATATATAAAACAACTAAGACGAGAAAGGAAAAAAAATTGTGTATTAGAGAAAACTTAATTATTAAGAACGATTTAAATGCAAATAATTTTTTATTCGTGTTATTCATTACAGAAGGCCAAACATTAACAAAATTTATATAAAATAAACATTAATCGAACTCTTTAAATTTAACGACCCAAAACCAATCTTCCTCTGCGAAGGATGATCTTCGAAGCCTTTTCTCCTTTTGGCTTCCATCTTCTCCTGGATTTTCTATAGTCAATGTTGTTGGTGCTTCTCAATGGTATCAAGGGGCTTTTATTACTGGATGCATCCTCTGGGACTGCACTGGTTCTTTAATCAAGGTAACATATTTTCATCTTTTCAAGGGTACCAATATTGAATTTGAAGCTCATGCATTATATTTTGGCATCCAATTGGTGTTGTACAACGGGATCAAGAACCTCGTCATTGAAACTGATTCAATGGTGATGATCTCAGCTCTATAACATAAGAAAGCAATAAGCTTGAAGCTTAACAATATACCTAAAAATTGTTGTCCTTTCTTTGATAGATTCATGCACTGGGAGGCTTGACATTGTTTTAGAGAAGCCAACAAAGTTGTAGATTATTTGGAAAATTGTGGGGTGGATCAATCCTCAGTTGCGAAGGTGGATAATACTTTTATCTCCTTGATCTAATTTAGAGAAGATTTTGTATAAGTTCCCTCCTTTATTAGGTGTCTCTTGCGATTTTTTTTGTCAATTGTAGTTTCGATTTAGGTATTTTGGAATTTTTGGATTTTATTGGGAAAGGACCCCACAACCCTAGTTTATTTGCCAAGAAAAATTACAATAAAAAATGACACAACCAATCTTCATTTATGGGTTTAAATAAAAAACTTGTTATGAGGTTTTACGGTTATTTTTTGTTATGAGGTTTTAGGATTATTTTTTATACCATTGAAGATGGGGGAAAAAAGTGAGATTGACTGTCGATTAATATATGATGGCATAACCGTTAAAAATCCCAGGACATAAAAATGTTCAAATAGAGAAAAGAAGATACGAGGTTTAAGGAATTTAAAATTCAGTTGATCCGTGTATTTTAAGTATTGTGAGTGTATTTGTAATTTGTATTTCTTTAGTTTTAAAGATATGCAAAACTAATCTATTTTTATACTACGTGATTTAATTTTTACACATTTATTTCATGTTAGTATGACAGTTCATTTTTCATCTATGCATGTATGTTTTATATGTAATAAATATTATATGGGAATTCATAAATCACAATGCATGACATTATATAAGGGAATAATATATAGTGAAAATATCGATTAAAAAAGCTTTAAATTTTGATTGTAGTATTAAGAGTGTGATCACTATTAGTATTACATATCTTCCCTATTTTTTTCTAAGATCAATATCTAATAATAAAAGAGAATAAATATGTAAACATCAGAAAAGAAGAGGAATCTAGACTTTGTTCAAAACCTCTTAATCCATTACATGTCAGATAAATAAGAAACCTTGATATTTTATTTATTTTTATAATATAATAAAGATAAGGACCTTCACCATAATACAAAGAGAAGAAAAATAAAACCATATACTATGAGGATTCTACCTGAACAAATTACTATATAATTGCAAATACATGAAATAAACTACAAAAAATCAGCAATATATTGAATGAAAGAAACAAAACTTAATTACAATAGCATAAGTTTAGAATTGATGGCCTCTTCAAGGGAGCAATTTCCATTTGAGCAAGCTCAATTCAATACAATTCATGGATGCCTTCATATTAGACTAAGCTCCTATTTAATGTAATCTATCACTAAATAACTACTACTGCTCATGAATATGGCATTAATAACTACTAGTATACTATTACATTCTAAATTATAATGAGCTTGAGGGATGACTTACAAATCATATGGGTCTATAGCCTTTTATTAAATAAACAAACTACAAACAGATGGTTAGGATGAAGAGTCCTAACATGCCCTCCCCCTTAAAATCTTTGACCTCAAAGCTTGAATTGAGGAAACTATTGTTGAATGGAGAGAAGAGGTTCCCAAGTCGCATCTTCTAGTTCCATCACTTGCCACTAGATGAGAACTCTAGTGATGACCCGATTACAAAAGTAGTGAGAACACTTGTTGATGATAGACTCAGGTTGTAAAATGAGAGACCCTTATTCATCAATTTCAGGAAGCATTGTCTGAGTGTGGGCATTGCGTTCAAGTACTTTATTTAATTAAGAGACATGAAAAACAAGGTGCACACATGATGAACATGGTAGTTCCAACTTATAGGCAATAGGTCCAATTTGTTGGAGAATTTTATAAGGCCCATAAAATTTTGGAGCTAATTTCTAACGGCCTTTGAGTTTGAAAGAGGATTGCTTGTAAGGTTTCAAGTAGAGAAAAACCATATCTCTAGTTTGAAAGGATCGCTCTGAGTGGTGTTGGTCTACCTATTGCTTCATGCAATTTTGTGCCATGTGAAGATTATCCTTAAAGAGGTGAAGGATATTTTCACGTGTATAGAGGGTAGAATTAACATATTGGATGGTATAACTTCATAGTAAATATGAAATAAGAGAAGGTGGATTTTGACCATAAACAACCTCATATTGGGTGAGTTTGTTAGCTGTGTGGTAAGAGGTGTTATACCACCATTCTGTAATAGGTAACCATTTTTTCCACTAATGTTGCTACTGGATAATAAAATAATGAAGATGGGTTTTTAAACACTTATTGACAATCTCAGTCTAGCCATCATTTTGTGGGTGATATCTCGAGCTCATTTTCAATTATGTACCTAGACATTTCAAAAGTTCTTGCCAAAAATGGATTATGAAGGTAGGATCTCATTCTAAGATAATAAAGTTAGTAACACCATGGTGTCTAAATATTTGATCAGTATATAGTTGAGAAATAATGGAAATAGTGTAGGGATGGCCCAGAGCATAAAAATGAGCATATTTGGAAAGGCAATCACTTACAATAAGATTCACTTATTTGTCTCCATATTTTTTGAGACCATCAATAAAATCTAGGGAAATGTCTATCCAAATATGTGTATGAATCAAAATTTGTTGGAGTACACTAGGTGGAGTGACTACCTCACCTTTATCACATTGGCAAATATCACATTCTACAACAAAGGTTTTGATATCTTGCTTAATTCTAGCCCAAAATAAATTATAAAAAACCCACTCATATGTTTTCATAAACCTTGAGTGTCCAACTAAAGGGGAAGCATGCAACTCATGTAAAATGTCATGTTTGAACTTGGATCTAGTTGTCAATAAAAGGAGACCTTTATATCATAATGTGTAGCCATCCCATGTATAGTGAGGTTTAGCAAATGAATCGATAGATAGATGAAGAATGAGCTATTGGGGTGGGATGTCATTATGCCATTCTTTTTGAATATCATGGAGCCATGTGGAAATGGGAAAAAAGACTGCATATAGGTGCACTAGGTCTTCAAACTAGAGAGAGAGAGAGAGAGAGAGAGAGAGAGAGAGAGAGAGAGAGAGAGAGAGAGAGAGAGATCATCAACCACCACATTTTATTTACATTTTTATAACTAATCTCATAGTCATATCCCATGAGTTTAGATACTCATTTTTGTTGATCTAGGGAACATACCCATTATTCTAATTTTTTTTTAAGACTCTGATGGTTTGTTTTGATACAAAAATGTCGATCAATCAATTATAGATTCCATATTTTAACTACATAGAGAATATCCATCATCTCCTTATCGTATGTGGAGCATGCCTAATTATGCCTAGTGAGTGCCTTGCTAGCAAAGGCAAAGGGATGATCTTGATGCCTGAGTACCATGCCACATGCATCGCACTCAATAATAAATGGTTGTGATAAATCAGGCATGGCCAAGATGGGGGTGGTGTACATTAATTTTTGAGGCTATTGAATGTTGTAGCAGATGTAGGTGACCATATAAAGGAGTCTTTCTCGAGCATAGCCGTTAGTGGGGATACAATTTTTACATAATCCTTGACAAATTTCCTGTAGTACCTTGTGAGACCAATAAATACCCATAGACTTTTGAGTGTGGAAGGTGTCATGTTGGGTTCTCTCTTTACATTAGTACTGAATCCTCTTTCCAATTGGCTAGCACATAGGCCCTATCATGTGAGGGATGAGTCTTGCACGCTCACTCAAAGTGTGCAATGAAAGCCCTATTCTTGAAGACTTTGAATCATGTGGTGTATTTACTCATTTATTTCAAATATATATCGTACGATTTTTTAAAACATATTATGCTACCATCACTAGATAATTATGAAATAAATAAATCATGACTTTTAATTACTTAACACATTTCAATATTAAACATAGTTCATAATCCATTGTTAAAAGTACCATTTGATAAACATTGAATTCTCATTAAGTAATTTTTTATTAAAATATAATAATTCTTATCTCTTCAAAGGTTCCTCCTTCCATTCCCTTTTTGAATTCTTACAATAGGGGTTTTTATACTCATTTTGCCCAATCCAATTGTCAAATTCCCAACTCAAATTAGACATACAACACATAGACTCTCAATAGACTAAGTCATAGCTTTTATAATTAATGGTTCATACAGAGTCGGTCCTCTACAACCCTAGATGTTTGATCTATGTAATATATTTGTATCTAAGTATTTTTTTCCTTGTCAGTTGGTATAATGCCTCTAACCAGTGGGGTCAATGTGTCCTACTTGATTTATTCTTTCTAACTACTCCCACATTCTTCATGCTCTACCTTCCTCACACTGCCCTAATATTTTGGTTCTTATTCTGAGTCCTTTGTTCTCAAGTTCATCATGCCAAATTCTCTTTTGACTTGGTCCTCTCACACTAGGTCTTCCACACCATTGTCCTTTGATGGCCTTGAACTCTCACGCTACTAGTTTTGCTCCATGGTCCTCTTGTGCCATGGTTATCTCACGTCATGATAGTACTTGTATAAAAATAGACAATGGTCCCTCCATGTTGTACATCAAAATTAGAATAAATACTTGGTAAAAATTGAGGTGCCAACATGTCAGCTAGGTTGTCATAGCTTTCATTTTGGTGGGGTCAACACAAACACCATCATAAGAAACAATATGTCTCAAGTACTCAACTTCTAATTTCCCAAAAGAACATTTGGAATGTTTCTCACATAAGTGGTTCATGCCTAGAATTCCCAAAGTTGTATCTATGTGGTGGAGATGATCCTCCCATGTGTGGTTGTAGATGAGCATGTCATCAAAGCAAACCATGATAAACTTTTGCAAGAATGGTTGAATTACATGGTTCATTAAGATTTAGAATGCATAGCGGGTATTGGTAAGCCCAAATGGCATGACCAATAACTCATAATTACCATCATGTGTATACAATGTTATTTTGGGAATGTATACATTATGAACACAAATTTTATGATAGCCAAAGTGGAGGTCCTATTTGGAGAAAAACCGTGCACCATGTAGTTCATCAAGAATATCATTGATGACTAGAATGGGAAATTTATCTTTGATTGTTAGCTTGTTCAAGTCTTGATAGTCAATGCAGAGCCGCCAAGAACCATCTTTCTTATGAATGAGCAAGACTAGTGAAGAATAGGGACTAGTGTTGGGTTGAATGATGCTTGCTTGAAGAAGTTCGTGAACAATCTTTCCAATCTCGGCCTTGTGATGAAATGGGTATTAGTATGGCCAAATTTTGGGTGGGGAGGTGGGGGGGTGGGGGTAATACTAGGGAGAAGTTTAATATGATGGTCTTTAGGGTGGTGTGGTTGTAATCTTGTTGGGTTTGTAAAGATAGCTACATTCTTGACCAAAATGTCATGCAAATCTGAAGGTTGGTTGGAATCTAATGAAGCATTATGTGAAGAGAAAAAGTGGTAAATGATGCCATGAGACATGCATTTAAGAAGTTTTTCCATATGATGAGAGATAATAACACTAGTAGAGCTAGGAAGAAGGCCTTATAGAGTGTATTAATGAACATTCTCAGTGAATTACATCCATACTTTAGAAAAATACTAAAGAATGGGATGAAGAGTGTTTAATCATTGGGCACCCAATACAACATCACATCCACTTAAGGATAAATCAAGCATATGAGTCTTGAGGTTTTTGTCACCCATAAAAATGCAAATATTATGGCACTTGCCTTTATTGGGTAAAGTTCTACCATTGGAAATCATTACTTCAAAGTTGGAACAAGGGTAGATAAAATAGTCTACTTATTTAGCCTGGATAAAATAGTCTACTTGTTTAACCAACCAAGGGTAAACGAAGTTGTGAGTGCTACCAGAATTGATGACAATGGTGAGTGGTTATTTCTTAAAAACCCTTTGAAACACATTATTTGGGGAATGGTGACTCTTGCCAAAGCATGCATGGAGATCTCAAGAGCAGAATTTGACTACTCAAAATTATGAGCTATCAATATGATCTCCTTTATGGGACCCTCATAATATTTTATATCTAGTGGAGAATCAAAATCTAGTGGATATAATTTTTGCTCTATGAATTTGTGCCCAAGAACCCATTTATCACCACAATTATAACAAAGAGCTTTTTCATGATGTGCACACATTTCATCTCTTGTGAGACATTTGATGGGGATTGTCCTTGGGTTGGGATTTTGGAAAGAGGGATTTGACAGTGCTCAATTAGAAGTGTTATGCTGGGAGGTGATTTTTTCTTCAACAAGCTTGGTGAGACACAAGGCTGCCATCATGGCCTGAGGTTGGAAGATCTTGACCTCAAAGTGGATGGGTTCTTTGATGTCACTAATAAAACAACTCTTGAATAAATCATTTCATAACCCTTTAATATTATTATCTATCTTCTCAAATTCAATTTGATAATCATGAATGGTGCCTATTTGACAAAGTTTTGTGAGGGCTCTTGTAAAATCCTCAAATGTTGAGAGACCAAACCTATTTAGAAGTAGGGATGCAAAAATTATCCAATAAAGTTCAATATTAGATTTGAGATACCAATGGTACCATTGGAGTGACTCTATTTTTTAGTGGAAAGAAGCAATGGGGAATTTTTTATGTGATAAGTATTATGAAGGTTGAAGTATTGCTCAACATGATAGATCCAACCTATTGGGTTTGTACCATTCAAATTGGGAAAGTCTAGTGTGGGCCCATGTGGTGGGTGGCTTCAAGAAAATGTATTCTTAAAACATGACTCTACTATAATTTTTTTAGAAAAATAGCATGTGTGTCATTCACTCCATGCACTGTATCAACTAAGTTAGTGATCTTGGCCATCAAATTTTACAATTTCTTTCTCTAAGATTTTGGTGCCTGTATGTGTGACTACCATAACCTATTATTTTTTATTTTATTTTTGGTTTTTGGTTTTCTACTTCTCTACTAAAGTTTTTGATTTCTACTCTACTAATAGTTTTCTAATTTCAAGGATGATATGTTGTAGAGAGATGGGCTCAATATGATTGTATAGTTAAATATTGGAACTTATGGGGTCATTTATTTTTGTATTCATCATCTATAGTGTATCATTCCTTGATATTTTTGAAAAAAATTTGTGCCTGGCACTTCACATCGAACAAGAAATATTCAATCAGGCCTTGGCATACTAGTTTATCCAAATGAATATTCTTAATGTTCTGAAGGGTAACTTGTATAGCATAATAAATTTTGATGCAATTCATCAAGTCTATTACTTCAAGTAGTGAAATTGGAATAATATTTGATCAATAAATTTTGACTATCTTGACCAGGCATTCTCTTGCCAAGCTTCTATAACACATGCTAGTTTTATACTATGTCTGGTAGAAATTAACCCCAAGTTTGAATGATTGCCTAAAAGTGTTTTTCTTAAAATATCTTTGGCCACTAATGCCATCTGATAGAGTACTAATTTCCAAAAAGAAATTGGCCATAGATTTACCTCTTAACGACAACTCTTGGTTTTCCTCACAGGTGGGAACTAGTCAATCAGGAAGGGGTCATTGCTTATTTCACTTGGAGGTCATTTTAATGGGATAGCTACTTTGTGGTTCCTATGGTGCTCCTCAGAATTATTTTTAATGCTTTCACCCAAGAACTTCCCATAGTTATGAAGATAGGTTTTACCTTGATCCAAAATAGAATATAAAATCTAAAGCATAACATAACCATAATATGATAGAGAAAAAAATCATGATCTTTGATGATGCATTATTGCCAAAATAAAAATATAGATCTGGACTATAGCACAGAAGGGTGGGAATGTATTTTTTACCTCTTTCTGATCACTAGGGTCCAATTACGTCAAGATGAGAGCATACGGTGGGTAGCAAAAAACTTCTCCTTGGAAATCACTCTAATACTAGATATTAAGATCCTTACTAAACAAATTAGCATATAATTTCAAATACATGAAATAAACTATGAAAATTTATAAATATATTTAATGAAACAAATATAACTAAATTACAATATCAAAATTGTAAAATCACTGGCCTTTTTGAGGGGGAAACCTCCTTTGAGCAAGCTCAATTCAATACAATTCATGGATGCCTTCATACTAGACAAATATCCTATTTAATGTAATCTATCACTAAATAACTACTACTCACGAATGTGGGATTAATAACTACTATTATACTATTAAATTCTAATATTATAATGAGATTGAGGGATGACTTACAAAGTATATACATCCATAGCCTTTTATTAAATAAAAAAACTACAAATAGATGGTTAGGATGAAGGGTCCTAACATATACCAAAAATAATCAATTACAAAATCGAATGATAACAACATCAGGTACTCAAAAAGTAAACTAAACCCAAATCTAGACCAAAATGTAACAACTAGCCAAACCAAAATGAATAACCAATCTATTAACTCAATATAAATGTCCCATAAATGCTATAAAGATTGAGAACTAAAAAAACTAAAGATAACCAAAACTTCATACAGGGCATCTTCCAAAATAAATCCCATTAACCTTTTTGAAACTAAAAACAATTACATGACCTTCATAAAAAAACCTTCATCAACGTCAATAAGGAAGCCATTCATAGGGAGGAAGGATAAAAACAATCTAGTCAAATCAGAGACTTGTAGTGAATTCAAGATCTTATGCTAATAGCTAATAACTAACACTATACCTAGCTTGCATAGATGGAAACCCTACCAAGACTAATTGAGTTAAGACAACCCATTAAAAGAGAAGAAATTACATTCATTTGACCATCTTAATCTTAACATTATCAGAGACATTATCAGTTAAATAATAGGCTTCTCTAACACTGACTTCACAAGGAAATCAGCCAAGGGGATGATAAGAGACACATGACCCTCTAGTGGATTAGGAAAAAAGATCACATGAGGGGTAAAATAGGGGGATTCACATTTAATATTTTCTCTAAAGCCTTTATATCCATTAAATTTTGTTCAAATTTTCCAAATCTATATACCAATGTATTCCACAAACCTAACAACTCTATTTTTTTGTGTCCTCCATTCTATTTCAAACAAATTAAATAAGAAAATATTTCATCCCAATGTTAAAAACACTGGCCTCTAAATTCTTTTGAAACATAATTCTTGGATTTTCTACCCTTCATTATTATGTGACTGAATCAATAATCTTCATGTTTGTAATTGAATGAATGAAGTTTAGGGCACTATTAGAGGAGGTATTAAACACTTTAAACAAGTTTCCATCAGTGTAAGATAGAATGAATGAAATATTTTAATAACATCTATGAGATTGAATATTCTTTGCAACCGATGGTTGTAATAGAGTCGTTCATGTTAACAAAACTACCTAACATAAGTATCACCCTAATAATCATAAAAAAAATTAAGTATTTCTTAATGCTACCTCTCATACTATTGATATTGATTATAAAACATGTTATTTCATTTAATTTTATCTCTTAAAACAAGTGAGTGAAAGTTATCAACACTTAAGATGTTTTTGTACTTGATTCACATCTCATTATAGGTTGCACATTCCATAATAAAGTGCCATTATTCATCCGCTACTCCCTCATCATAAAATAAACATATTCTTGTTTCCCATTCTTCCTAGGATATTTTTCACCAACGAGTTTCACACTTAAGATGATTCATGATAGTCCTCAACTATGCAATCAAATTCTTCTCTTTCCCTTTGATTTCTACCCTTATGTATTTTTTTTATCCATGATCCCATGTGGAATTAAACTCTTTGATGTGGTATTATTTTTTATCCTAGTTACTTTGTCCACATGGTTATCCTAAATTTCTCTCTCATATACTTATTTATTTTTTCATTGGTGTTTGGATGTTCTTGCATGTTGATGTCCCATTTACTCATCCATTATATCTTTTGTTTCATCCACATGTTTTCCCTTATTTTTATCTCTTCTTTGGTTACCATTTTGGGCCATCAATAATTATCAATACTTAACATCTTTTTTAAATGACCTAATGTCCAAGTCATTGTAGATGCTTCCAATGGAAAATTATCTATTTTAGCTAGTAGAATATCATATAAAACTAAAACTTTGACATTAAGGCTGCTTGTGAATTATTATTTTTATATTCTCTCTATCTTTATTCAATTTATATCAGACACATTTCTTCCCCAAACTTCACATTCATATAATACCATTGGTGTGACAATTAGGATGAACAAGGTTTTCTTTGTTTTCTAATCCCATAATTATGCATTACTACACCTATTTTGTAATGAACGTAAATCATTCCATTCTTATTTGATTATTTTTCACTATATTTATCCCACCTAAACTTATTGTGGAAGTCAAGGCCTAGATATTTGTATTCTTCTACTAATTGTAGTGGACATCCTTCACAAAGGAACTCAAATTATTTATTTTATCCATAGAGATAAAATTGTTAGTTATGTTTTACTTGTGTTCACTTGAAGATGGATTACATGGAAGAGGAATAATGTAAGGACATAAATAAAGGATATTAGGCCAACTTGAACTAATAGCATTGAATATACCAACCCCTATAATACCATCCCCCAAGCCAACCGATACCAGTTTAAAAATACCTTTACATGTTGTAGTGGGCCAAAAATAAAACATTAGAAGAAATGTATATTTACGAGAACCCGAATAAATTATTAATCCCTCCTACTAATGACATCACTCAATTCCCTAATCAAAACATTCAGTTTTTATTTTCACTTTAAATAAAATCTTAATTGAATTAAAAAATATTTTTTGATCTTGTAGTGAAATAATTAGATATTAATTTTAATTTCAAAGAATTATTATTATTATTTTTTTTTGACTTAATAAGATGGATTTTAATGGATCTCATTAAAGTGTAAATTATAGATAATAATATTAAGAGGAAAAAGAAGGAAGCAATCTAGTCTCCTCTTCAACCATGGTGGTTTAAGTTAAACTTTGACATGGCTTATAAAGGGAACCTATGAGCTTCATGGGTTGGATATGTAATCAAGGATTACAATGTCTCCTTAATAATAGCAATGTCTTTAAAACTTCTATATGTAATGAATAATTAAGTGGAAAATTAGGTACTAGTTTTAGGTATTGAGTTAGCTTTAGATTATGGTATTTACTTTCTGAAAATTGAAGGTGATTTTCAAGTGGTCATTCAAGATTTGAAAAATTATAAGGCCAAATCATGGAAATTATATAATATCCTTAAGATTATCTATCCTAGATTAAATCAATTTGTTGAGTTGAAATGTTTGCATTGATTTTAGGAAATAAATCGAGTTGCCAATTTTATGGCAAACATAGGTATAGATCAATCAGTGTCCTCCAGAGCTGATAATTTCAAGGAAAAATGGATTGATTGTGTGAGTATTGAGCAGATTGAAATTTATGTTTTAGTTTTAAATTATTAAAAAAACTAATAAAGTGTTGAAATTATTTTTTGAGGTGGTGGCAGCTTTTTTATGGCATGCCTTGAGATAGAGGTAGGGTGACACTAGTGTAATTGACGATTGAATTTATAGTAAAATTATGAGATAGATGATTTCATCATGGATTTTCATGTGATGTGATCAAAGGAAATAAATTTATTTGTGATGGGAGCCACTATTGGTTTTTCAGGTTTGGGTAACTGGATAAGTTGCATTTTTAAGCATGGAGCCTGAATGCATCATATCATTAGGATGTCCATCACTGTTTCATTGATAAAAATTAAAGGAGATTGTTTTTTAAGGTAACATCAGCAAGATTATTTGGTTTAATGTTTTCTAGATTCATATTATTGAAGGTACAGAGGCAGTGGATAAGGTGTTGGGTATGAAGGTTCTAGATTGCAAGTAGGGAGTCAATTCATATTCGACATTCTTTTTTGACAAAAATCCATGTCTGGTGGTTTTAGATAGGGAATAGAATAAATAATTGGTGAAATCCTTAGTTTAGGTGGAGTACATGGAAGGTCTTCTATCTACAATTGATTGGATTTTATTAGGACTCTTTTTAGTAATGCCTTTCTTAGAAAAATATGGCTCAGGATTTATACCATTGTCTATTTTTATTCTGTTGGAAACTAGGTTTTTATCTCTCATCAATTTTACTAAGGAATTTGAACAAGTCTACTTTGGTTAAAAAATGAAGGAAGATGATAAAGGTATATCCATTCCTTTTATTCAGGAACTACTTCTTCCAATTCTACAATTGGACGCCTAGAGGGCTTAGTGATAGTCGATAGAGAGATTGTAAGAAATTAAGTGGTTGGCATGAAGATTGGTACATGGTGTGTTTAAGGATCCCCCTTGGTGGAGATTAAATATAAAAGAGAATGTAGAGTAGGGGAGCTTCAAAAAAATGTTGAATTTTTTATGGGTAGAGTATTATATGGGTCCAAAGGTAGGAAAAGAGCTCAAAATTGTTTCTAGCTATAGGGTAAATTGGTTAAGGGGATTTTGTTGCTCAGTAAATGAAGAAAGCTAAGGTGGAAGAATCAATTATGATGGTTGATAGTTATGGGAATGAAATTGAATTGATTATTTTAGAACAATAACCATAATATTTATTGACTAGTTTTCTAGAAGAGGGTAGGATCTTGTTTCTATGAAGATGGCTTTGGTTTTTTTGTGGTATATCTATTTTTTAGATATATATGTTATCTAAAAATTATTAATATATGGTAGTTTTTGATATTCAATTCCTTAATAATTTATATTTTTAAGCCATACCTTCTTAGTTTCTTTGGCATTTATGTTTTTGGGATAAGGACCCTTTTAACCCTGATATCAAGCTAATAAAAAAGATGGAGAGTGATGGAGCAATAAATAAATATACATATTAATAATTTATATTAATATTAAGAGAGTCTATTAAACTCAATAACAAAAAATATCATAGATATTTTATTCTTTCATAGTCCATAAATCCAATTATCCTAAGGAAGGATCATGATATGTGATCCAGGAAAGTCAAGTAAAAGAAAGGAACAAATTTATCCAAAAGCTACAATATTAAAAAAATATATCTTGTAAATTTTGATTTAATTTTTTTTGAATGTTTTCTTTTATGAATTGATAGACATTACTTTTCCTTTTATTTTATTCTTCAAATATAATCAAAATAAACTATATTAATATATTATCCATATGAAGGTATCTGATTACCATATAGTTCACATTTGTAAAACAAAAAATCACATTCCTCCCAACTCGTACCCTTTTATTTTCAACACATACTACACAATACTAATGAAGGATTCATGAAACCTTTAAAACCATTTCTAGTTTAGCCCATTATGTAAAAACATTTTATGATTCCTAGAATCAATACAAACAATTGTGTAAACTATCACTAATTGAGGAACAAGGTTTGGGGTAACACTCACCACCATAAAGAAAGGATAAAACATCCTTCAGTTCATATGCATAATAATTTTTTGAGTAGATACATATTACTTTTAAGATAATTCCTCTAAGTGTTTTTCTCCAATGGTTTATTGGTTCCAAGATGAGTATTTTTTCTTCATCAGTATTCCCCTCTCTTCCTATGTAGCTTCCTAATCCTAAAAAACCCCAAACAAATGTCTTTAAATACATGTCTTATAACCCCAAGTTGGATAGGTTTCTTCAGTTTGTCTTAAAAATGCTACTACGAATCTAAAATACTCGTTCACTCATTCTAAATTTTTCTATGTAAAATTCAAAGACTCTAAATTTTTTTTTCCATTTTGTTTGCAATTAAAAAGTCACACCAAAAGAGTATTTGACAAGAAAATTACATCCGTCTATATGTTAGCCTCTATCTAGTATATTTTTAGGTTATAATTTGTTATTGTATTATTGTAAATAACTTAGGATAATGACTAAGGTATATTATCTATGCACATTTTTAGTGTGATTTTAACCACAAGGGTAAATAGGTTAGTTGGTTTGATAGGACTAGATATTTTATGCTACCTGATATTTATGGTTCCACCAAACCTCCTTATTTGTCATGTGTTTCTTTTGTCTTATGTAGTAGGCTTATTTTTATTTTTTACATATGTTGGTTAATATAATTTATCAATCTCTTCGCTGATTATAATATGGTATCAAATCTTAAAATTTAAGAAGGTTGCAAAGGATCCTATGGAGAAAGAGAGGATGGTCATTTTAGGAAGGAACGAGAAGCACCTGATGGAAAGCTGTGAGAGAAGGGGAAAAAAAAAATTCTGTGACCAGTCAAAAGCGCAAAAAAGTAGGATAAAGTGAGAAATGGTATGTGAATATGGAGATAGAGTGAATGGATATAGAGGAAGAGGCTCCCGCACCTCATTTTTTCTTCATGCTCACCCACACCATCCATGCATTATATGACCTCATATGAATCTTACAAAAGATTCATATATTTATTTGGTGGTGATTTTATCCATTTCTTAGGTCTATAAATTTATATAGCCTAAAATAATACTATGGGATATGACAAAATTGGATTTGGTGGATAATTTAATCTAGAATTTGGTTCTCAAATTTTGTAGGTTGGCCAATTTTCGTAGGGCGTTTTTGACTAGTTGGTTTCTTTTATGCATCTTTTTATGCAATATTTTATTTCACCATTTAAAAATTATCTACTTTTTTAAAATCAAAAAATAGGAACAATTAATTTATTTTTCAAACTTTATAAAAATTGATGTTTTACGTAAATATTTGCCTGGAGGAACACAATTAATTATGTTGGGAGATAACTATAAAGCAAATTTGCCTAAAAATTTCACCATTTTCTGTGTTTTTTTAATCTAGATGTTAACAGAGAAGGAATTCTTGAAATCAAAGCTATATATCTCTTGATTTAATTATTTTTGTTCTTTTTAGCATTTTTAAATATGTAAAGTTTAAAATATGCCAAGTGATGTTTATTTTTTTGCTAAAAACTAGAAGTATTAACTAGCTTGTTATTTGAGTCAATAGGTATGAGGAATTTTATGTAAAGTGATTATAGTTTTTCTATTATATTCATCTTTTTAGAAAAACTAGGTCAAAATGGCTAGTTTACAACACCTCTTGTTGCAAAATTCACAAAAATTAATAGGTAAGAATTTCAATTTTTAGAATCACAAGGTTTTGATGATATGTGAATATTATAATCTTGATCAAATAGTGGTCATTAATGATCAATAACTTTCCAATGGTACTAATGACTATAATAAACATCATGTGAGAGCTTTTATGTTTTTAAAACTATTAGTAGCAGATAATATAATCATATAGGTCATAGGTGTCACTAGGGCATCAGCTTTGTGGACTAATCTTACTTCCAAATATTAGTCTTCTAAAGCCAATAGGATACTATATGTTAATAATTTGCTTTTTCCACTAAGATGTAGGAAGGTGGATTTATTTTTGAGTTTTTATTATATATAAAGGACATCTGTGATTAGTTGAAAGCTATATAGAATCCAATTGATGAGAAAGATTTGATTTCTTTAGTTATTCAACACTATCCACCTTTGTTTGAGTCATTTGTTGAGTCCTTGCACATTATTAATGAGACACAAACTTTGGAATTTGAAAATTTGTCCACATTGCTATTGTAGAATGAGAGATGATAGGATTAGGAAATTTTGTGTACATCTACTTCCACATAGAGTGCATTCTTCATCAAAGGAAAGGGTAAGCAACTTGGTAAAACTACTAGTTCTTGAACATAAACTTCACAAGTATGTTTTTATAATAAGAGTTATAAGTGGAAATATTTTTATTGTAAGCAAACCTAATCACCTTAAGAAAGATTACAGGAAAAGATAACAAGATATGGCTAACCCTACAAGTAAAGTTCATCATCTGAATGTAGATGAAGGTAAACGTGAGGAAACATCTATTTTTGATTTCATGCTCTCCAGTGGTAATTACATACAAGATTAGGCTTGGTAATTTTATTCAAGGGAATCTTTCCATTGTACATACAATAAGGAATTGTATATGGATTTTGTTGAAAATAACTAATAATGAATTTGTATCTTTGGGAGATGGTAAGACTCATTTTATGAAGGGATATGGTAATTTTTAGATCAATTTGAATGATAATATTCTAGTATAAATTTAATAATGTTAGGTATGTGCCAGACATGAACAAAAATTTATTTTCCATTAGTGAAATCATAAGGAACTCTGATTTTGTTGTAATGTTTCATGGACAACAATGTTTAGTCACTACCAGAGATAACAAGATTATTTCTATTAGAATTGGTGAAAAAGGCTTGTATAAGCTTGTAGATCCATATTGGGCAAAGGAAAGTACACTTGTAATGATTGATAGCACAAGTTCACTATAGTATGAAAGGCATAGACATTTAAATTTATAGTTTTTTAATACACTGACCAAGTCTAAGATGGTTAAGGGAATTCCTTCTATTCAGGATATTCATCATGTATGTACTAGATAATGATTTTTTGTTTTTAAAGCTTCTAGAGCTAAGGAAATGTTGTAACTATTTCATTTGGCTTTGAATGGTGTAATTAAGACACCTACCATTTATGGATCCTATTGTTGGTCAATGATTTCTCTAGGAAAAAGTGGGTATACTTTCTAATGAATAAATTTGATAATTCTTTTAACTTCATTTCTTGGAAAGCTATAGTTGAAAAATAGGTGGGATGATAGGTGAAATATTTTAGAACAAAAAATGGGGGTGAGTTCACCTCAATAGTTCAAATAATTTTGTTCCATTAAGCATTTATAGATAGTATACTACCCCTTACACTATATAGCAAAATGGATTTGTGAAAATGCATAAGAGGATGGTGATGTACATGGCTCAATGTATGGTCCAAAGTAAAAATTTCCCATATAAATAATGGGAAAAAATAGTGAATACAAAAATTTATATCCTCAATATAAGTCTTAAAAAAGCATTGTAGAATATGACTCTAGATGTAGGTGATTTTAGAATTTTTTGTCGTGTGGCTTTTGTAGTTATTTTCTAGTCAAAAGAGAAGTAACTCAGATATAAAAAGCTTATCATACATGTTTGTTATATACATTGAGCCATCCAAGTTTTATAGACTATTTGATACTTGTACTAAAAAAGTTGTCATAAATAAAGATATCATACTAAATGAACATATGCCATACTTCATTACAACTAGTATAGTTTTAGATATTGAGTCATTGTTTCTGTATAATGATTATATTATAAGTTATGATGTAAAGGTTAAGCAAGATTATAATTCATCAATGGAATCACATTCTCGTTAGGGAATGTATGTTGGTCATTGTGAGGTTCTAAAATAAAAACCAAATAAGCCCAAGTGGTACTTTTCCACAATGGACTCACAAAGGAGGGAGACTTTCCACATGGTGTGGAAGGAATCATATTGAGACTAGAAAATTAGTTTGGTAATAGAAGTGAGAATGACAATTTTCTCTAACAATTGATATTTCATAGGCATTTGAGCTAAATTATTTTTTATAGGCCAATAGGAACCCTAATTGGGAATCAACTACATAATTAGAATATGATTTCTTGATTAAAAATAAGACTTGGAAGCTAACAGAGCTACCACCTAGAAATAAATCCATTGGTTGTAAATGTATTTACAAGGTAAAATTCAAAAAATATTGTTCCTTGGAAAAATTAAAACCCATAAATGTTTTAAAATGTTATGAACAATAAGAAGGGGTTAATTATGAGAATACTTTTGCTCCTACTACAAATATGGGAACTTTCTGGTCAATTGTTGCTACTCCTGCTAAGTTTGGATGGCAAGTTAACCAAACGGATGTTAAGAATGCCTTACTAAATAGAGTTATAGAGGAGGATGTATACATGTTTTAACCATTGGGTTTTTTGGTTCTTGGTAAGGAACATCTTGTTTTAAGGTAGATCAAGTACTTTTATGGGCTTAAGCAAGCTCTTTAAGCTTGGTATATGAAAATAGATTCTTACCTTAGGAAGTCATGTTTCAAAATGTTTAATTTTGAACCAAATATCTATTTAAAATTGTTTGGTGATGATATATTAATTCTCATTGTATATTTTAATGATATATCCATCATTAGGATTAATTTTAGTCTAATTCAGTAGATGAAATCTGATGTTTGTTGTACATTTGACATGATAGACTTATGACTATTGAAATATTTTTTAGGTGCAAAGTTTTACCAAGGTAATTGTGATTTATTCATGTCATAAAATAAGTATGAAAACTCATTGCTTGAAAGGTTTATAATGATGGATTTTAATGCATCTCACACAGCCATGGAATTTGGAGTTAAACTTTCATTTGACATTGCTTCACCACTAGTCAATGAAATATTGTATCAGAAGCTAGTGGGCAGTCTCACTTAACTCACTACTTCTAAACTAGATATTTATTTTTCAATGAGTTTTCTATCTCAATTCATGTTTAAATGATAGGAAGTAAAAGGATTAGCTACAAAATGAGTATTAAGATATGTCAAAGGTACTCTTAACTTTAGCATATTGTATAATAAGTTTTTAGATTTTTAGATTTAAATATATTCTAACTTTAATTGAGAAAGATCAGTAAATTTAATAAAATATACAAAAGGTTATGTATTCACTCTTGGTTTAATATTTTTCTCATGGCATAGCAAACTAAAATATACAATGTCATTATCTTTGATAGAAGTCGAGTATAAATTTATGGTCACTATAGTTTATGAAACTATGTGGATAAATAAAATCTTGTAGGATATTTACTTTGAGTCATCAAATCCTAATTCAATTCTCTATGATAGCTAGAGTGTTCTAAAGATGGTGAAAAATAATTTATTCCATGCTAGGAAAAAAAATATTGAGGTTCACCATCATTACGTTTGACATTTGGCTCAAATGATAATGTAGAGTAGCCAACTAATATAAAGACCAAACTACTTAGTTCAGACAAGTTCATAAAATTTAAGGATAAACATAGTATTATTTTTGTTTTTGTCATTAAGAGATGGTGTTATCATATGATTTAAATACATTAGGTTAATGACTAATGTATGTTATCTATGCACCTTGATAGTGGGGTTTTAACAACTTAGGTAAATAGGTTAGTTGGTTTGACAAGCCTAGATATTTTATGCTACCTAATGTATCTTATATTATTTTAGGGAACAAAAAATTCATTTAAATATTAAAATAGGGTTAAATGGATCTCTTGATGTAGCCAATGTTATGGGTCTCGATTAATATGTATTTTAGACCATGCATCACACAAATAATTAACATAGTGAAATAAAATTATAAACCATAACTTGCTCTTTATTAATTATAAAATGTGAGATTTCACACACCAAAATTTGTCTTAAAACACATAGAACAATCATCAAAGATACATTATCATAACAAAAACATGCCTGACTTCACATCTACGTGTAGGCTTACAAACATCAATCAAACACTGAAGTGTGGTTCTAAATGACTCAACTTCAATAGTCCTCCTTAGTTTTGAATACACATTATTTGTAGTGTTCCTTGCAACCATATTACTAGACTCTTTCTCTATATTTGGAATTAAAAAAAATTTCAAATGTAGTGGATGTATTTATATAGGTACATAATCCACCCAATTTATATAACTAATTAAAACAACCCACTAACATCAAGCAATACATCTTAGTGCACTAAAACTATTAGATGTCTAATATACTTTCAATACACCATAGAATGTTATATGTTAACACATGAAAACATACTACATCACATGAAATATTTACTAAATCCTTAGCATTGTCCAATGATTAAAAAAATTAAATGCAATGACACCTTCCATAACATGCCACATTAAAATATGTGCCAAAAATTAGATATGCATGAGAAAAATCACACAAACTTACAACATCAAAAGGATAGGTATAAAGATGTCAAAATCAAAAAATGTGCCAAAAACCCCATTTACCATGATCTTAATATCTATCAATAACCTTTATACATGTTACCTTGATCTCTCCAAATGACTCATAAATCATTATAGTATTTGTGTGGTGAAGAACCAGCTCAACCAAGAACTTTCAACAACATTGCTACTTCTATGGAAAATAATGGATCTATATGGTGACCCAAATGATTGCTTCACATTTATCTATAAGGATTTATATTTTGTGTGCAGGTTTATACTGAGATGAGGGGGTGAATCATTATAAGGTAATATTTTAATTTTTAAAATTTATAATCACAATAATATCAATCAAATAAAATCAACAATTAAGAACATAAGATTTTAGTAGAAACCCTTTTGGGAGAAAATCACAAAAAAAAAAGAACTTCTTGAGTCTACTATCCAAATCCATCCACAAATAAAAAATTTATAAAAATATTTGTAGGCACCAACCTAATATAGAAAAAAATCCCCATTGTTATAAAATTTATAGGCACCAACCTACTTGAGACACCAATCTCCACTATGAAACAATCTATAGGAACTAACCTACTAGAGACACCAATCCCCACTGCTAAATAATTTTTAGGTACCAACCTACTAGAGACACTAATACCCACTACTAAGGACTAACATAGCAAGAGACACCAATATCTTCTTTCTAAGGCTCTGACCTCTACTAAAATAATCTTATGCCTTACTATTGTTTCTTCATCAATGAATAATGGAAAATTTAATTTCCTCTTCTTCTTCACCACAAAAATATGCATATGCTTGAATGACAGAAATAATTAATTCCCTATATTTCTCAACCTTCTATCCACCTTATTTCACCTTCAAATACTCCTCACAAAGGATGTATCACATCCAAGTGGAAACCCTTCACCAAAATATGTGTCCATTGGAATTTTTGTTGACATTTCCATTGACAATTTCATTGATAATTCTTTTGAAAATTAATTTCATCAACATTTCCATTAGAAATTTTGTTGACATCAATTACAATTCCTTTGACATCAATGACAATATTACAATAATATCCCCCTTTATCATTGATGGAAAATATGTAGACAAACTCCCCCATGTTGTAGTTTTCCTCCTTTGCTCCCCCTTTCATTACTTCTCACCCTTGATGTCAATGGCAAAGGAATGTTCATTATAATTCCAACCACAAATAAATAATGGAAGACTTGCATGTCATCTTCTTCAGCATGACCATAACTGAATGATTTTCTATATTCTCTTTTGTATCCTTTTGCATAAGAACTTCTTCTTTTCTCATTTTTTCTCCTTGAATTTGATCAATATGGGATTTTTAACATCATCTACATCCATCTAAATTATCTCTAGCTACTCAAGCAGTGTCCTATTTTACACTTCCCTTGAGTATTAAGGCAAATTGCTTCTCTTTACACTTAAACTTTATTACTTATATATTATAATTTAAATAATATTCAAAACCCCCCTAAAGACTGATTGTGAAAGCTTCTGATGAGCCAAACAAAAATGCAACAAATGGCCTGATAACATGTTATCATCCAATATTGTAGGCAATGATTATCTAGCTCCTTCAATAAAATTCTTGTCAGCTTCAAAAATAAGATTAAAGGCATGAAACATCTATGTATGTATGTATGTATATGTATATGTATATGTATATGTGTGTGTATACATATATGTGTGTGTGTGTGTGTATATATATATATATATATATATATATATATATATATATATATAGACACACACACACACACACACACACATATACATATACATATATATATTGTCATGTCCCCTTTTTTGTGGACATTGACAGACTTGATGATTAGCCTATTATGCGACCTTCGTAGGCTGATAGGATGGATAGAGGGTCATAATGGAGCTTGGTTTGACTTTGATTCACAGAATTTCTACATTTGGTTTTCATTCGGGCTCGTTCGGACATGTTTGCCTGATCTCCTATTATTTAGGGATATTTGGCACTCAGTAGACCATCCCTGGTATGGCATGATCATGTGTGGAATCACTCCCTGGTTCACTAGCTTCAGACGGTTCGAAGATCTGACATGTATTAAGGGAGATATTAATATTTGATTGATTTAATCAAATATTAATTATTTGGTCTAATTTTAGATTAGATATTAATTAATAATTAATTAATTAATTATTTGGTCTAATTTTAAATTAGATATTAATTAATTATTAATTATTTGGTCTAATTTTAAGACCCTAATTCTAATTTAAGAATTGGTCTAATTTTAAGACCCTAATTCTAATTTAAGAAGCCCAAGTTCTAATTTGAGGAATTCTAATTTAAGAACCCCAAGTTCTAATTTGAGGAAATCTAATTTTAGAAAAGCACACCTTTGGAGGGTATAAGGGTTTCTCATGGGGGAGAGTTTGTATTCAGCCATTGATTATTTGATTATTGATTTTGAAGAATTCTTCTGTGAAGACTGAGCCAAGGGTTCCAGGATTCCATTGCAGTGGAGAACGTCAACTCTTCATTGTGTGCGATTTAGAGGCTGTGAAATATCAGCTGATTTATTGCCAAATTGAGAGATAGCTTCATACAAAAGTTATCACAGAGGTACAAATTTGAGAGATAACTTCACATAGAAGTTATCACAGTATTTTAGTCCGTACAGGTCTGTACAAATCCATGCAGACACCGACCTCGGCAGACAGAGATCCCCAGTGACCGACATCGGCCAACTAAAAATCGACATCGGTAGAGAAGGACCTATAGTGACCGGCGTCAGCAGCATATTGACCGATGCC
The DNA here is from genome assembly GCA_037957365.1 of Torreya grandis. Taxonomy (NCBI): domain Eukaryota; kingdom Viridiplantae; phylum Streptophyta; class Pinopsida; order Cupressales; family Taxaceae; genus Torreya; species Torreya grandis. The sequence continues at coordinate 445,002 of JARHVA010008596.1, forward strand.
AGCGACTGTGTGTTCGACACAGCAGGCTGAGACAGAATTTCCAGATTCAGGGTCAATTTCTAGATTTGCAAAAGCCCAAGGTTTCAAGACAGAATATTTCACGTTATTTTATTTGTATGATAGAGACTCAATTGTGTAATCGTCTAGAAGAACAAGTGATAAGATCTTTGATTTGCTATTGAGAGATTATATAGTGATTTATTTACTCATATTTGAAATTATTTTGGCAAAAAGTGTATCCTTGTTCAGAACTGTTGTATTTCTATATTCCCTATTTGAAGGGGATATTACAGTGGTATCAGAGCTTTGTGCAGAAAAAAGGAGCCCCTAAGTAAGGGACATTACAGTGGTATCAGAGCTTTGTGCAAAAAAAAGGAGCCCCTAATTAAGGGACATTACACACACACACACACACACACACACACACACACACACACACACACACACACACACACACACACACACACACACACACACACACATACATGTGTGTGTGTGTGTAAGGGTTATATGAATTTTAACCCTTTGGTGTTAAATATCCCTTGATATTTCTCTCAAGTCTTTACATTTATACCCAAGGGTTATATCAATTTGTGAAGTAACATTATGCAACATAGATCAAAGCCTGTAATTCATGAGAGTGTAGGAGTGGAACTCTATGATTTACTATGATATTTCATTATGGATGTAAAGGGATTCTTTTGAAAAGGTTCTCACAAGAGGATTAAATATCTCAGGTGCACTCTTCATGGTTTAGAACTAATCCTTTTACACATCTTCTTGCACTACCTAAAGATTGGGATCTTTATGCCTTTGAAGCTATACACCATTTGTGCTTGTGTGATGGAGGATATTTTCATGGGGAGTGTATTATAATTTTTTTATGATTGTGAATTGACACTTAGTTCATTTTTATATTTGCATTGATTTCTATAATCATGGGCATGGATAGGAAGCATATACATGCATCTTGCTTTAAGAAACCTATAGACACCTGAATTTTATTTGGTATCAAAATGTACCTAAAATCTATTAATAATTCTTGTTAAAATAATTTATCACATCTCCCTCCAGATTAAATTAATTGATTAAGTCAAATTAGTCAATTATACACACTTTAAATCCTTATTTTAAATATAAAATCTAGATTTTACACCTCATTCAACATCTTCCACCTTTTTCTCCCTCATCCTAACCAAATCCACAACTTTCTCAACCTCCTACGAGTCATCCTCTGAGTTATCAAGAAGTTTGACTTATTCTTCCTGACTTATCTAACCAATCACATGTTTCTCTCAACCATTTAAAATTGTATTCATCCTCATGGGTGAGGAATCATTATCCACCATTGATTATTTTGATCATTTAATAAATCTAAATAATCCTCCACCAGTGTATCTTCCTCCAAAAAACTATAAGTAAGCTTGAAAACCTTCATTTTAAAGAATCATGAATTATTCTAACAAGTTCTATTCAAATCACAAGTGAATGAAAGCATAAAAATTCCTTTTGCACCATGATTCTTCTCATTCTCCTTTAAATTGGAAGAGTGAGAAACCACATTTTTGGAGAGTAAATCAAGTTTAAATCATAATCAAGAAAGCTTGCACATTTAAGGTATAAGTTAGTGATTTTGGTTTTCTTTATTTGTTATTTTATCTTAGGTTGAATTTATCTTTAAGTAAGATTGCATTATTAGTTGATTTATTAGCATTTATAAATTTATTTCACATAGAACCCAACACTTCACAAGCTTGTAAATATTTTGTTAGATCCTTGTGAGTTCTTCACAAGCTAGGGATGACTTAGAAAGTCAAAAATTTCCTAAAGAGACTTATGATATTGAGGAGAGCTAGGGGGAGTTGAAACTAAATCAAAATATGATTACAATAACTCTAAAAGACTTATTTGTGTAACATAGGTTGGAGGAGGCAAATGAGTATCACAAAATTGATCTTCCTTAGCTAGTTGAGACAAATGCTAACTTCTCCATAGTGGTTTCAATCTCCAAAACTTAATTGTATGAGGCTATGGAAGTGGAAGGAATTTGAGGTTCAATAATCCCTCTCATAATTTCCTTTTTCAATTGGAGATTCAACTCCATTTGACTTCCATACTGATCTCCCTTTCTTATATGCCTTGTGTTTCTAGGGATGGAAGCTAGTCTAGTTGTTGAGAGCCTTTCAGTGGAGATGAAGGCCATTATTGACTCCATGTATTCTAATTTTCCTTTTCTATGACCTCCAGATTGTATTATAGAGCCTATGCCAATATCATTGATATCTTCTTATCTTTCAACCTTATCTATTATTGGTAGTCATTTGAAGCATTCAAGAAAACTTGATCATGGTCATAAGTTTGGTAACCATAAGAAACATGAACTTTATTATTTTCTAACATGGTATTCAAATAACACCTTATCAGTTTCCTAGGGTCCCAATCAATGAATGGTTTTAGATAAAATATTATAAGTTGTCATGGATTTTCCAGCTGATATAAAATGTGACTTAGTCACATACTAATGTTTCCCAATGCTATAGGGTGTTTTTAAGAAATAAGACAAGTGTTTGTTGCTTAGTTATTCATCAATGTTTTAAAAAAATTGATAATTTGTCTCATTTTCTACAATGTGATCAGAAACATGATGAGGTATAAATAAAAGGGCAATCCTAGTACCCTCTACTCAAATGTCAATCACATTTGAGTACAACTACTAATCACCCATCTTGGTGAGTGTCCTTGATATGTTTTTAGATAGTTTGGGCATTAGATTACCCTAAAAATCTTGATATATATGGTGGTATATCTCATTACTTATTATTTTAATGTCATTTGTATAGTTTTAAATAAACATGAAGGCTAAATATTATCTGACCCTATTCCCCAAATAGTTTGTTGATGGCTACCATTCCTAGATATAAGGATTGTATATAGTAGCCATGAATCCATCTATTAGATAAGACAGCATGTACAAATTTCCATCTTTATGTACCTTGTCAAGGTAGATTATTTGTGATTTTAGTCTTGTAATTATAATCTCTCCTAGGGCTACTAATTTTTTAGTGGTCAATAATATGTCTAGTAGTGACACACATTTGACCTAGACATAAGTGATGCTCAAGGAATCCATATAATTTGTTCGATAATTCCATTAAAATGGAAATTCTAGGTTTGAACCTAATAATTAAATTGGTGGAAATTACCACCTTAAGATTCAATTTTTGGCATTTTTCAAGCCACTTATTTAGTTTCCCATCCATGGTGTTTTTCTCAAGCCACACATTGGCTAAGACTTGATTGTAGGTAGTTTTACGAAGAGGAAGATTATTTTACCTTTCAAACACCCTCCTTAATATGTAGGTAGAGCAAGTTTGGACCTTCCTTAAATGTAAAATATGACATACAATGGTTCCATTAATGAATAGAACATTTAGGAGGTCAATGCATGGTATTACCTTTAGTTTGACTACAACTTAGTGGAGACCCTATTCCTTGATTGGTAGTAAATCATCAATGTATTTTTTGGCCTCATGGGAGAGTTTTCCCTCTATAGAGTAGAATTGAATTTATTTTACCTCCTCTCAAAGTGTCAAATAATAGGTAACTTGAAATTAAAAACACTCTTTTCAAATATTGTATTCCTATATTTTTTTGATCTTAGAAATGAGAATAGTTATGGGACTAAGGTATTACAATATTTTGATGAATAATCCATTGTTATATTTTAGTTGTTACACCTCCTATAATTTTTTATAATGGTGTGTTCAATCCTTGGAGACTATAAAAAAACTAGCACTCATTAGATGCTTAGGAGGTTTCAAAATACAATCACTTACTGATCAGAGTAATTATCAAAGTGAATTCAATGCTCACAAATTTTGTATATGTATCATTCATAAGATTTTGTATTGATTTTATTTATGTGTCTTGAACGTTGATAAAAAACTATTGTCTTTAATGCATATTTTGATTTTAATATGATAGTTAGCTTTGGTGGGTGTACCTTATTTTTTAAGTGGTATTATTTTATAAATTCTTCATGTGTAGTTGTCACTTTAAGAAAACTGTCATCCTTTTAATAACTTGCTTCTTTTACGTGTTATCAAAAAATCTTCCTTATGATTGGCCCTTACTTTCCTTGATAGTTCCATGTGTCATGCTCTCGTTAACCTAACCTTTCTAATTTTGTCATTGTATTTGGGAGGTCCCATAATGGTAGGTTAACATGATTGAGCCACATGGTGATATCTCAAAACACTAAAAGTATAGAAGATCAGGGAATTAGATTTATAGTCCTTTCAGTGAAAAAATTTCCATGCTCATGGGTCAATGTGATTGATACACATGGAGTGATATCGAAATCTTAGAGACTCAAGAGCTTGGAGTATTATATTGATAACAAAAATATTATTTATCTTCTCAACTACATATATTAACATAAACATACCATGTGTAAACAACTCAAAACCCTAAAACCTCAAGGGCTCAATATATTTAACTATATAACAAATAATCCTTTAACCATTGTAAAACATGGAGTTAACATGATCGAGACATGTGGAGTCATCTCTGAAGTTCAGAGACTTGAAAACTTGGAAACTTAGAGGCTCAAAGGAATTCAAAACTATTAATTTTGTTGATAAATAAGTGAATTTCCCATATTTATGTTTTATCATGAATATTCCACATGGATTACTTACAAATATCAAGAGACTCAAAGAGCTCAAAATACTTATCCTTTTGTAAATGTCTAAAATTCTAAATGACATGAGAGTGACACATGTCATGACTTTGTGAAATCTTTGTTATTATAATGATTGGAAGAAATCAATGGTCTTAAACATTTAATCCTACTATCACCATATACATACTAGGATAATAAATATTAGATCCATTAGTCTAAAAATCATATTAAAGTAAAAAAATGATGCGCAATCCAATGTTAGAGATGATTTAAGATGCTATTTTAAGCTTATATTGTTATGACATTTACTTAGGTAATGTTAGATTTTGCAAAAATAACCTTATGATAAATGTGTTATACCCTAGTTAGAGCTCTTTAGGATAATAGTTCCTTATGTATGGTTTTTTCAACAATGCATCGCTAATTTTAAAATTTTGAAAAGGGAGTTTGGGGGTTAGTGTACAACAAATTGTGACTCACAGGGGAAAATACTCCTAAGAATTTTGAGAACCTATAATTTAAGAAACATATTATAAAATTATATAAATTTCAATAAACACATAATAAAGAAGTCTAGTTCATAGAACAAAAATCTTACTTCCCAATGCAACATACTAAACCTCCTATTCCTTGGATGAGTGCATGATCTTGTAAAAATAATTTCCCTTGGGAATGAATATTTTCATAAAGTCTCAAATACAAAATTTATGTTTCACCTTAACTTAGAATTTACAAGTAAAGAAAAAATAAACTCAGGACATTGTTTTGCTATCAACTAGGGTTCCATAATCCCAACAAAGATATATCTACCTCCACTCAAACCCTTGTTCTACTCCCAACCAGGTATCCATATATTCTTATTAGAGTTTACTTGAATCATCACCAATCCTCTTTCATTTTTATTTTTGAATTATAGATAGACGAACTTTAGGAACCACTTTTAATTGCATGTATGAAAAATTATTTATTAATATGTCCCTGGTAGTGTATATCTAGCCCTATGTTTATCATCTTCTATTAATGTTTTAACATATGAGAGAGTTGTGTATCTTTATAAATGGGAATATTTTATTTAATTTTATTGACTATATCATAGCAAGTGACAAAAGCTGAGTAGGCCTACTCAGTATAAATAGTATTAAAATTTAGTCATAATACATACTTCAACTCCAAGATGTCTAGCACTTGTGAGAATAAATATCTGTAAGTAGCTATTGTGATCCCTTTCAATATCATCCCTATTAATTTTTACATTTTCTTTTGGATTTAGTTTTTTAAATTGTTTGAGATAATTCTTCAATAAAAAATACTAAACTAGAAATCATGAAACAAAGATAAATTTAAAAACATTTATAAAGTAGGAAATTTAATCTATAAAGTATAAAATCTAATCTATATATATGAAAATACAATATATAATGTGTTAAATTTAATTTATTGCATATATGAAGGATAATGTGGGACAAAATGATGGGTATAATGTGATACTTTTTGTTGTAAAATAACAATAGTTGAACTTGGAGAGAATGTTAGAGACACATTGCAAAAGAATATGATAATGACATAAGAACATAAATTGTGAATTTTGAATGTAATTTTTAAATGTATATTTTTTTTTCAATATTTATATGATAAAAGTGTGCCAAATAGATTCATTTATGACAATGCTTTGTCACTTTTATGAAAATATAAGGAGATTGCATGTATACGAAGACAGTTTGTTTTAGTAAACGAATGAATTTTTATATGAAACTTCATATATGGATAGGTGAGATGATGAATATTATTGATAATATATATAGTTTTTAAATAATTTTACAATTCAAGACATTTATAAAATTGAAACTTCAAGTGCACCAACATAACTTTTTGACTTAAATTCATGAAAATCAATTTTTTTAAAGCATAGTTGACTATGTTTAGATTATTGAGATATAAGTTTTATAAACATTCAATAAATATTCACAATGTTATAATGGAAATTGTGACAATATGTATATATTACACAATGTGGTATGTTATGTATAAATTAATAATTATACATAATATTCTAGCATCATATATATATTTTAAAACTATGATTTCCCCTCTACAAACCAAAATGTATATTTTTTTAAATAATAAAATCTACCTGATCAGATGTGTCAAAATAGATGAAAAGATATTAAATTTATTATAAAAAAATTGGTTTGTTCATGATAAATTTTGGAATAGATTTAGGAGCCCCTGAGCATCAAACTAAAGCAATTTTAGAGCGAAAAGAACAAAAAATATTGTAAAATTATAAAGGTCATAAGCCCTTTGCAAACAAACTAATTTCACCCTATTTATTATTTTTACCCATTTTATTATAGATTAAAAATGGTGTGTGCGCTTTCAAAATCATGCACGGCCTTTATGATTCACAAATTTCTCTTAGATTTACCACAAAATCTCATCATTTGTTTTGGTTTTTGAAAATTATATGTTATTTTTTTATATTGTAACTATGTAAAAATTGGGTAAATTAATCTTTTAATTTATTTGAATCATTTCAAATTCTTTAATTTTAAATCTAAAATTAGAGTAAAGATAAATAATGGGGTTGAGAAGTCATTATAAAAGACTAATTAAAGAGCTAACAAATGATGAAATTGAAGAGAAGAGAGGGGTGAAAAGGACCAATAGATAGAGGATAATCCATAAGAGATTCTAGGCAAGATGAAGGTGATTCATCCACACCAGGGAATATTTCAAATGAAAATAACATACCCAATTATATAGAATTTAGTTTAGATATGTCTTCAAATGAGATAAGATAACTCAATCAATGTTTGTTGAATGATGAATTTCAAAATTTAGAGCATGTAAGCAGTGAATTTGTATTGAGTGATGAAATATATGTATAAACATAATTTAATGAAACTTCCATTCATAATGAAGTTTTTTGAGTATGATTGATAATCAAAATCAAGCAATGATCCCAAATCATGTGTCTCCTAATTAATAAGAATTCAATTTCCCTATAGGGTCTAATGTAGATAGTCAACCCTCTACTATCCCTACTATGTTTGAAGTGGTAACACCACCCAATTTAATAAAAAATATACCTACTACACCCACACATACAAGGATAGTAAGATGAACACCAAGTTATTTTATTGAAATATATGAGAAAATAATATAACCTATGTAACGAAAAATGTCAAAAAGATCAATTCAACATCATGATCAATGTGTATGGGACTATGCATTTGAAAATAAAAGCCATCAAAATGATGTATAATAATTTTTAAATTAATTAAAATGCAAAAAAATGTTCCTTATGATGCATAATTTAGGGTTAATAACACTCAACATGGAGATAAGAAATTGTAAAATAGAAAATAATCTATTTAATGCATTTAAGGTAATAGGTAATAAATTTCAAAAAAAAAATGTAATGTCGCAAGATGAGTAACAATGGAATCTATAGTGAATAATTCAACATCTAAATATTGATCTGAGTGAAACAAGTAAATATTTGAGCTTGAATATAAAAACTCTAATAAATGTTGTAAAAGGAAGAACAATGTTTGATGACCCTTCACTCATGAATTGTTGGGTGTTTATTGGTAGAATCCCATGAAAAGATAAGGTATTAGTTTAAGTAAAAAGACATTTTATTGAAAAATTTTGGCACAAAAACACAAGGGTCTCATCAATGTAAAATATGTTTTTAAAAGAATAAAATGCTCAAAAAATCATGAGCCACATTCAAAATATTTCTTAGACATGACCCAAAGAAAATTTAATAAGAATTTTATTGAAACATTTAATGGTCAATTGATAATTATCCAAATTTCATTTGAGATGTGCAAGCCTTTATATGTTAAAATAAACCAAACACATACCACATGTTGTTGTAGGGTACATATTAAATTTGCTATGTATTTTGATATTTTTTATCATATGAATTGTACTCTACATATTGATGAGATTTTTCAAGAATGTAAGGTGTCTTCCCCACCTAAGACATCAAGATAATTAATCCAAAGTCTTTGTATCAAAGACTTGAGGGACAACCTTTTTTTCAAAACAATTTTTAAATGGAACATGTCACAATTGTGGTGGTTTGTCAAACTTGTTGAGGTATATACATGTAGAAATTTCACATGAAGTTGGAAATCAACTAGTTGTTTATAATAAGTAAAAATTTGTAAATTATGTGTTAATATATGGAAAATATTCATCAAGATGTGAGTTGGTCATGACCAAAGATTTTGTATCTAATTTTATATTTGTATTCAATAAGCATATTATCTACCAATATGTAACACACACACACAAATCAAACTGGTTAGATAATTAATTCAAGGTATGCAAGGAAAACTTCCCACTTAGCACCATTGTTTTAGTTATGGAATTTGTTGATAACTACACACTACAACCACAAAAAGAGGTTCAATCCTAATACTATAATTTAATTCAAGTTGTAATTTTTGTTTTTATTAAAATCAAACATGCACCTGATAACATAGATGATAACAAAAATATTTTGAGGGAGTACCACTTTTATATGAGCAATGAAATATCACATTCTCCATAGTTTTTACAAGGTTAATTTGAGATATTTTATACAAATATGAATGTATGAAAAATCATGTCTGATACACACTACATTTGGTTAGATAATTGTGCAAGGAATTTTATGAATTCTCAAATGTTTTATTGGTTAAGTAAATGCATAAAAAAATGGTGTTCAACATTTTTGGAGCTTATTTGAGGTTGGGCATGGAAAATGGTAACATGATGGTGCAAGTGAATGTGTAAAAAGAGCCCTTAAAAAAGATCAGAGAAAGCACAAGGATGGTGCTAATTTGATTGATGTAAAAAAGTATTGTGACTTGGTGTAATGAAAATATTTCTTATAGATCAGATAAACATTCTCAGGTGAAAATATTGTTTTGTTTAATAGAGGAACAACACAATGAATTATATGAATATTTTAGTATAGTAAATAAATCAAGTGTTTTCCACTCTACTTAAAGCTTAAATTCATGTTCATGGACTATTTATCCTACCGATATGTCATGTTTTTTTCTACACATGTATGGAATTTAATTGGAATGAATGTGATTCAAAATAATGGATTGAATAATGGTATTGTAGACGCATGTCACCTATAGAGAGTATTCATTCATTCCAATAATTGATAGATCATGTAATGGCATCATCATTTAACTTTGACCATATCTCAGATCTTTAGCGATATATTTAGTTTTTCCTAGATGTGATTAAAATCTGATTATACTTTAAATTTAGGGCATGTTTTTATATTCATTTCACTTGAGGACAATGATGAGGGAACAAACTACTACTTGTATTGTTGTGTAAAGGCCACAAAAAATTTAACCACAAATGTTATGGATGGAGAAGAACTAATTTATCCTAATGGATTCATAGTGGTTACGAGAACATGGGTTTATAGGTACTATCCTACAAAAAATAAAACAATTGTTATTTGAGGACTTTGAAACACACAGGGTGGTTCTTCATTATTCAAATCAATTTATTGCTAAAACTATTCAAATGATCAAATATCATAGAAGGCCTCACAATATTTTTTTTTTAAAAGTGCACGAATCTGACCATGAAAGTGATTCTTCAAAGATTTAAAAATTTATTTAATCTTAAAGGTACATTAGATTGAATTGGTAATTTTATATTGTATTTTAAATTAATATAGTTAATTTATTTAACTTGATGTATTTTAATTTTTAATTTGTTTATCATTATATGTTTATTTTTGTTTAAAATTTTTTACTAATAATTGTAATGTAGGTTAGTGGCACCAGATGAGATTCCACCTTCACGTGTTTAGTTCTATGAGTAAAAAAGATTATATTTCTTGAAACAAAGAGAAGACAAAAAATTATTCATGTTAATGATATCTACATCAAGAAAATAGGTTTTTCACCTTCTCTTTGTTTGTCCTTTCAATAAAACAAGAAAATAGCCTTATCTAGGCCTTAATTATTTTCTAGAGTTAGAGAAAATCCTCCTAGAATTTATTATATGGACTCTTCATTATATGTGTGGCAGTTGATAACTCATATTTATCCCTCAATATTCTCGTATAAGTTGCAACATAAGTTTTATTAGTTTGCACACTCATGAATGAGGAGATTCTCTTAAGCGATGCATCCAATCAAACGGAACATTCAGTCTAGAGGCATGACCAAGACCAAATAATGTCTATTCTAGACTTAAAACACCCAGCTATATGTGCACATTGAAATAATTCATCTATTCAGATAATGAGTAAGAATATACTGGTTGCACTAACCAACTTTTCATTGATTTTAAGAGATTTGGTTGTGATAGAAACCTCATTACCACATGTTTCCCATCTTGATTTAGAAAGAATAAACTTAGGATTTATTAGAGGAAATTATCTGTGTAAGTATGAGAGATGATAGAACATATCTATCCCTCTTGATTTTTCAACAATGTGTGAGGGACATTCAACCAATTTTCACACTCAAGTATGAGGAGATTCTCTTAAGGGATGCATCTGATGAACTGAAACCTTCACTCCTAGGGTATGATTGAGACTATAAAATGGTTGTTGTAGCCTTAAAATGCATATATGGATGTGTCCACATAGATGTTTTCATTTATTGGGCTAATCATCTAGAATATATGATGCTCACTAACCAACTTTTGGACCATTCTGAGAGATTTAGATGCGAGAGAAACATTTTTTTGGAATCCCTCACATCTTTAGTTACATAAAACCCCTTGTATTTTTTATTATGAGGATGTGTTGGTGAAATTTTAGGATCTGATGAGTCATCTCTATCCCTCATTATTTTATTGTAATGTATGATAGAATTTTACTCATTTTTCACACTCTAGGATGAGGAGATTATCTTAAGGGATACATTTGAGGGCCTAATCTAGACTATAAAATGGATATTCTAGACTTAAAATGTTAATCTAGATGTGTTTGCATAGATGATTTATCTATTAGGCTATGGTTTCATAATTTACAACCCCATTGACTAACTATTGGCCCATTCTGATAGATTTGTCTATGAAAGAAACCTCATTGTTGTATCTCACACATCTCAAATTAGAGAGAATCCTCTTGGTATTTTTTAGACAAATCTTCTATGCAAGTGTGGGAGATTAAAGCTTGTATGTATCCCTCATGGTTCTCCTATAATGTGTAATGAAATTTTGCTCAGTTTATACACTTAGGGACAAGGAGATTCTCTTAAGGGATGTGTCTGATCAAATACAACCTTCACTCTGAGGGGCCCAAATAAGATTGAAAATGTTTTTTATATCTTTAAAATTATCATATAAACATGTTCACATAGATGATTCATCTATTGGGATAATTATTTAAAATATACAACACCCACTAACCAAATTTTGGCCTATTCTAAAAGATTTGGCTATGAGAGAAACCTCATTATTGCATCTCACCCATCTTGAGTTAGAGATAATCCTCCCAAGTTTTCTTAGAGGACTTCT
>JARHVA010008597.1:0-97500 GCA_037957365.1 Torreya grandis
CAGTTTTTGTGCACCACCTAAAAATTAGTAAGGATAAGTACACTCCCCATTTTAAATGATGTACTTAAATATTCAATAATATAATTAAGATGCCTACAACACACTCCATATAAAGGGTTATACAAGTTATGTGTTTCAAAAAAAATATAATCAATTTTAGTTGGTTACCTAATATGTTACAAACATATTTTGCATTAAAATGAATTTATTTTAAAGCTAATATGACAAAACTTCTACATGCACATTAGATTATAGTTGATCCTCTAGATTAATTTGAACATTTAAATCTCAAATTTTTAGACATTTATAGGCTTTAAAATTATTAATGCTCCTCTTTGTAGGCCTTTCATGCCTTTAAGGGATAAAATTGCTTCAATAATTATTCTAGTAAAATAATTTTATTCCCAAAATTAACATAGAGATCATAGCCAAGAAAAGACTCACAAATATAGATGATACTATTTAATATTAATTATGTTTTAAATTATGGATTGTAATTAGAAATTAATGCTTCTTGATATAATTTTAAATGTCATTAGGTTTATAATGTAAAAAAACATATTTGAGTTAATCAACTAAAATGTAATAATTAAAAATCCATTTTTGTGAGGTAAAAAAAAACAAGTAAAATTGGTCAGAACATAATTGTACATTTTTGATATAAAAAATGATGTGATGTGCATCAATGAAGGTAAAACCATCAAAATTAGAGCATTTTTTATCACTAATTTTAGTATTAAAAATCACTAGTGCAAATGTGTGTCATAAATTGTGAAAATGAAATTTGGCATAAAATGTATTGTAAATTCATCAAAATATACTTGTGTAATATGATTTTACCTATGCAAATTGTCTATTTTGATTAGTTTAATCTTATGTAGACACCTAAATCTGGCCACCAATAACCACCAACCAGGATTTTGACCAATTTCCCCCAAAATGCATAATTTGGCCTAAAAACACTAAAACATGATAAATGATGTGAAACATACATATTCAAGTGCCAATTTTGGATAGGGTATCCCTAAATGGGGCAATACAATTTATGGTCCAACTAACTTTGATCAAATCATTTCGAGTCAAAATGCTAATTTTACACCTGGGTGCTCTGGATTGGTCTTTCCTATCAAATATTCTATACAAGACATGTGCCTTTGTTATTTGTTGTTGGTAACATCCTAAATGGGATTACGGTTCCAATGCATCTGACATCACCTTCCAATTCCAATCCAGTCAAAATTTGGACTAATAACAAGACATTCTGATCAATTTGAGTAATTTGTGCACAAAGTGATTAAACATGCTTAAGACCTAATTAACCTAAATTAAGGAATTATTAATAATTCCATGGAAACTTGTTGAATAATTTGTTTTGGTAATGAATATTGAAAATCTGCATAATTAGGTACCCTGATTTCTTGGGAAGACATCCCTAGGCCATAAATGCCACACATATTAGGATTCATGCCCTCCATACCTCATCAATGCCTTCAATGATGCCCTCCATGCCTCTTAATTTCCCCTTCTTCCAATGTCATGATGAGGATAATTATAAAATTAATTACAAAAATTTAATTAATCTTCAACCACACATCTCAATCTCAAGATGGACACTTCAGGTTGATTCTAGACATTCTCAAAAATCTACAAATAGAGAGGCCATGAATATCATTTCTAAGCTATTTTGGTGAAAAGTTATAATTCAAAAATATATTCAAAGAGCCATTGTAATTAGTGTTACCATGCCAAATTGATTCCAAGCTAATCCAACCCAAGCCACAAGTCAAAGGTGCCAAGGAGAGATGAAGGTAGCCAAGCTTCCATTGCCAAGGACTTCATGAGCACAAGCCGAGCAAGCCACTACAACAAGAATTTTTGAGCATCCAAGGAAGGTAAAAGAGGTTTATTTTGCATTTTAGTTGTGTTTTTTATTCATGTTTATTAACTAAGCTCTCCCTAGTGTCTAGGCCTAGAGATGTTATGCTAGTTAGTGTGTTTCTTTCATTTTATTTTTATTTTGGAACTAACACCATACTAACCATCCTCTCTTGAGTCAAATTCCTAGATGAAATAATGGCATGCCCGATGGGACTAGATGCATCTCATACTTGAAGAAGATCATTTTATAGCTTTAAAATATTCATTTAGACCCTTAAAACTCTTGCAAATTGATTTTCTAGCTTTATTTTTCCATTTTTTTATTTACCACGAGTTTACATAGTAACCGGCATCATCTAGTAAAACCAACATCAGTTGCATAGCTTAACCAACATCAGTTAGAAAAAACAACATCGATTGTATACCTACCATCAACCACATTGGTATAACTGATATCGGTTGGATAATCGACTTTGGTTAGAAAATGTAACTGTCATCAGTTATATAAACCGACGTCGATTACTATGTTTTTCTTAAAACACAGACATGAGAGTTCTTTTCCTAAAGTTAATTATTTCAAACTAAAAAGAGATTCAAGGCTAAAGGACATGCTAGCATTTTTTCTATATGACCAAGCTTGACGTTTTCTAAAAACATATTTTAAATAACCTTTTACATGCTTAAAAATCAATTAAGAACCTTGTTTTGGTGTTTAACAAAAGAATTTAGATGCTTATGGTGAATTGTTTTTCAAAGTTACAACTAAGACCAAGGGTCAAATGAACACCACCTCATTTTCTCTTTAGGATTAAAAATGAACTCACCTTTTTAAAGCTTTTTGTATTTACTTAGTTATTTAGATTAAATTTTTTTGGCAAAAAGAGGGATGCTGCATGTATGCTCTTCCATTTGTTCCCTTTAGGAAATCCTTAGAATCAAAAGTGTCATTCATATTTCAAGTAGCCTATTCCAAAGCTTAGAAATAAATTTTTCTAAAGCACTCCCCAAAAAATTGTCAATGTTTGGGTGACCTTGAAAATGACCCTAAAGTCTTTCTACTTTCATGATTTCTTTATTTTTATGCAAACTTGTCTTACGAGGGGGAATTCATCACCTCCTATGAGTTCTTTAGGGAAGCTTTGACCCAGGGTTTCACCTCCCAACATTGACTTCATTTGTCTCTTAATTGGAGTTGCACATGGGGACATAGTGTCACTTTGGACATCACACTACACTGAGTGAATAATAGGATGTAGTAGTTATAAAAAGGACTAGACCTTTTTGCAACAAGCCAAGTGATACATACCCAATATCCATGCTTTTATTTTGCATTATTTGACATGAAAGTCATTATGAAATTGATTCCCCTAGATCATTTAGAAACTTGTTATATCTTAGACAAATCCCTACTTGTTGTGGAAGTATTATTGGTACAAGGTGTACCTCAAGGTCCATGCCAAAATAATATCATTTGAGAGAAGGGCGGTGTAAAAACCCTAATATATAATGTGCATTTACCTTTGGATTAACACTTAAAATCCTCTCAAATGACATATATTGATGGATTCGAATAATACCAAGCAACATTGTCAGTTTAGGATCTAATAGCAATTATTAGTTGGTGTTGTCCTAGATTAAAGTCTTGTTTGAAGTCAAAACTTGGTGTAAATAAAAAATTCAAACCAAACACATAGTCATAATTTTATTATTAACAAAGACACATTATGTTGCTCATGTGAGATCATAAATTTGCCTTATTCAAAGTTCATCAAAAGCTTAAGAGTCATATCATCCACTTTAGCACAGTTATGCTGCCCATTTGAGTCTAGACCTTTACCAAAGTTTTTTAAGTCCTTCACTTATAATATAAATTCAAAATTGAACCTTTACAAGTTCATAGGTTTGATTTCTTAAGTGGGTTTGCCATTTTCACTAAACTTGAGGGAACTTAGGTTCAATTTCTAATTTGGGTTGAAGGCCATTTTAGACTCAAGATCATTATCACCATTTGATAGACTTAAGCCATTTTGTGCTAAACACTTGCACTTTGAGTCTATGCACCACAAAATTTTGAGTCAAAAAAAGTAGTGTTATGCTATCAAAATTGTGGGAAACTCTCTTTGCCTTAGAGAGTTTTTGAAACAAAATTTTTTGTCACACCTTTTGGGTAGTGTAGCACTGCCCAAAACATTTTAAATATTATTTCATAGACCTCTTTCATAGACTTCAAATTTATTCCTACATTTTCAAACCAATTCAAGTGTACTTTTGTGATATTTTTTCTAACATAGTTATAACTTTCACTTTTTTCTAGCTTATTTGTCAAAAGAACCAAGTTTTATACCATTATTTATGAGAAAATAAACTATCTCTAAAAGTGACTTTTGTTTCATACCTTATACCTAGTTGATCAAGTTCATGTCCAAGAATCAAATACCTAGTGTTTGTTAGAAGTGTTTCAAATCCATTATATTAAAACTTTCATCTATTTTCAAAGTCTAAATTTTGACACCGTTTGGCCAAGAGTCCTAGTGCATGCCTTGTTTGAGCCTAGATTTTGATGCCGTGTTTGGCCAAAAGACCTAGAAACTTTTAAATTCTTAGATTAGACTAATTTGAAACACTTTGACCTTAGAGTTTATCATTTTTATTTTTGGTCCACTTACTTGCTTATCTTTGTGTGAATAGTGAATGTTAGATACTGCATGCTAGCTTATTTCCTCACAAATCTTTGCATAAATCTTTTGATCCTTTTGATGAATCTAGACCAAGTTGGAACATCATCTATTTTAGACATTATAATTTTTATATTTTGTATAACTCTTTGAACTTTTATCATAAAACATTGACAATGGATCCCAACATGTATTCTTACACTCATAGTGGACTCATGCACAATCTAGGGATTAGTAATGTAGTTGCGTAGGAAGAAATGGTGAAAGACCCCTATGCGAATAATATTGCTTATGAGATAGATTCTTATCCCTATTATAATACTCAATAAAGGGCACAAAGCCAAGATATATTGGCTAACTATCTGGTTAACACACCACCTTATTCAGAACAAGACTAAGAACAAATTGCACAATACCTAGCTACAATACCCATAGTGGATGAGCCAGTTCTTCAATAGTCATATTCTACTAATATGACTTCCACATATGATCCATTTTTTTTTGAGTAACATTTTTTAGAGAATAAATATGAGATTTTATTTAGAGCCATAGAGGTAGGGGCCAAGTTTCTAGTAGATTTTCCCCATGAAAATTTACCAACTCTAGTAAGAGTGCCCCATGATATCATTTACGATCAAAAACCTTCTTTTAGCAATCCTATGGTTCTAGTCCAAACAACGTATCAAGATCCTGATATATATAATCGAGACAAAAACATCATGGAAGATCACTTTAACCAAATGTAGACAACATATCAAACCTACCTGAATCTAGGACATGATTTCAATCAAATGAACATGGTGAGTAAGCCTCTCATTGACCTAGTTCCTTCAATAGGAGTGTTGATAGAGTTAATTGGATAAGATAATTCAAATTTTGATCCATTTATATAAACCACTTCAATAGATAACTTGATGCATATGCCCATTATTGAAGAAGTGTCTTTGGCTTCTACACAGAATAGTGAGCCAAACGTAGTGGACAATGTGCAAACAACATCCAATCCTAATCAAAGTGGTACTAACACACAAAACTATACAAAAATATGTACTTGTAGTTAATCCCATGGGTAGATCATTATACCATGGAATAGGAGTTTCTACTCCCCAACCTCAACTGGATGCTTCCTCAAGTGTACAACCTATGAGATTAGGTAATCAAATAATGGCTAATGTCACACCTCAACAATAGAATATGATAAGCCCTACTCATCCTCAACAAGTAATAAGTAGTATTCCATAATAGAAGACACAATCTAGTGTATCAACACAATAGGGAATAAATACATTGCTACCTTGATTAGGGGAAATAAATGTTCCACCTTGCCAGGTAATGATGAACATACCTCTTTAGTCACAGACTAATTTGTCAATTCAAAACCAAATAATGACTAGTCAATAATGTGTAAATATTGGTCAGGGATAGATGCTAAATCTATAACATGTTTTCACTTATCCATAGGGATTCATGTAACAAGGAGGTCCTCATGTTTCTTGGGTACCTACTAGATAACCATTGGTTCAAAATGTACCACAAATTTTGAGATAGGGTCTTGGACCAAAAGTTACCACTCAACAACAAGGTTTGATTAGTCGGTAGCATGTCCCTTTTCAACCACAACAAGCATAGTATATTTATATCCCTTCGTCCCAACCATAAAATCCTCCAAGTCAAATCTTTATCAACAACCCAAACCAGAATATCATGTAACCAATTATATAATTTCAAATACATCTTAATCCATGTATGTGTATTCCTAGTCCATTCCCCAACCAAACCAATATACCCCAATAGGTATCTCCATCATACCTTGGTCAAAGTGTCCCACTTGTAACCTCCCAACCACCTACCCATACCAATATTCTCCCTCAAACTAATGTTCCTTCTATTTTATTATCCTAAGAGTTACAATAGATGAAGGATGTAATTGCTACCATTCAAGCTGGTAAATTGATTAAAAATTTCAAATTGGATGACGTGTGTTCCTACCCATTTAACATGGAGTATTTGTAGATACCATTTCCTTTAGGATATGAACCACCAAAATTTGACAAATACAAAGGGAAAGGTGACCCTAAGGCTCATTTGATCAAATTCTTTATCGCATGTCAACCAGTGGCATATAATGACATTTACCTTTTGCTATTTTTTCCAAGGAGATTAGTTAGATAAGCCTTGGAGTGATTTTTAAAGTTACCCAAAAATTCAGTAACAAATTTTAATGATATTTCTAATAAATTTAGGCAATAATTTTCCTATAATCTCAAGCATGAGATTTCATTAGTAGACTTAACACAAGTAAAGAAAAAATTTGGTGAGAGTTTTGCAAGTTATTTATAGCGATGGAGATCCCTTACAAGCTATTTCACCCATAGTTTAATGGATAAACAATTATCCGCTATGTTTACTAAAACTTTTCATAGTGATATAGCTTATCATTTGGAATTACAATGTGTACATACTTTCATGAAAATCATTGACAAAGGCTTTTTGATTGAGTGAGCACTCATCAATAAAGGAGTTATCAAGCTTAATTCAAGTAATTGAAATCAAGGTACCAATCAGGGAAATGACCAACATCCCATTCAAGTGTTAGCATCATAACCAGCACATGCCAATAACCAAGAAAGACCAAAGTAATAAACCATAATAGGAATGTTGTGGGAAATGGAGTAACCAAATCCCATCATGTCTAAATGGTGAAAACATTATCTACACTACCTTTTCAACTTAATCCTACCCAATAACCTCTCCAACCAATGCCACAAACACAACAACCAAGACCTGCACAACAAATACAACAACCTTTACCATTGCAAACCCCTCCTCCTAGGATAACTATGCCTACACGTCATGTCTTTAGTGACCTAGGAGAACCTATTGAGTCTATATTTCATAAGCTTACTGTCGCTAATCTGATTAATTGATCTATACCAAAGCATTATCCATAAGGCATTCCTTACCCTGATTAAATGAATTCTGTGACTATCATCAGGTCAATAGGCATAATCTATGAAGATGTGTCCAAATCAAGCACTTAATTGAGAATATGTTAGAGAATGGGGAGATAACATTGGATAATGGTGCTTCCACTTCCAATCAAGCTCTTGGGATTTATCAAAACTCCTTTCCCCAATATAATAATTAGTAACAGTAAAATAATCAACTTTCCTTGTACAAACAACATGGCCGAGTTGAAGCACTTGTTGCAAGACTTTGAAAAGTAGTACATTGGAATATATATCATCTCCAAGTTTATGGTGATTATAATTTAATCATCAATTATGTCATAGATCATTTTGAGACCAAAGATGACAAGTTGGTCCCATATAAAGCCATGGTCAACACTCTTAAGCAACAAATTACCAATATTCAATTTGAGCATATATCAAGGGATAGTAACAAAACTATAGATGCCATGGCTACTATTGGATCTCTGATTAGACCAATAGATAAATATAGAGAGTATCAATTCCTCATTAGGAATTTGTCAGCACTAGCTCATGAACCTTTAACCATTGCCATGATTTGTAATATTGTTGGGCCTAATTATATCTGGTACTCAGATTTTTAAAACTACCTTCATGACCAAGTTATACCACCTAACCTATCTTGAAAACAAAACATAGACTTTTTTTATCATTCCACTCATTATACTCTACTAAGATCCACTCTTTATCGCTATAGTTTTGATGGAACTCTACTTCATTGTTTAACTTCAATAGAATCTATACTAGCATTAAGAGAAGTTCATGAGGAGTATATGGAGCTCATTCTAGTGGGGAATTCCTATCTAAAAATCTTTTGCATACTAATTATTATTGGTTCATAATGGATGCAAATGCCATTGCATATGTAAAAAAGTGTGACAAATATCAATGACATGCTAATCTGATTCATGCCCCAACAAGAACTCTAAAATTGATGTTAACACCATGGCCATTTTCTACATAGGGACTTGACTTCATTGGGAAGATCAACCCCACTTCATCTAATATCCATAAGCATATCCTTACCACCACCAAGTATTTCACAAAGTGGGTTGAAGCTATACCCCTCACATGATTGGAAAGAAAATTTCCAAATTCATTTTCAACCATCTCATTTACCACTGTGGTATCTCCTCTAACATTATATCTGATAATGGAGGATCATTTAAGAACAAGGATGTAGACTAGTTGTGTACTAAATATAACATCATACAACTTTTTTTTATAGCATATTACCCTCAAGGTAATGGCCAAGCTAAGGTATCCAATAAAACCATTGTCAATATTCTCAAAAAGATTGTCAATGATGCCAATCATGATTGGCACTTACAAATATTCCATACCCTTTGGGCATATCATACCAATCATCATACCCCCATAAGAGCCACTACATACTCACTTGTTTATGGTACTAAATCCATCCTTCCCATTGAGGTCAAATTTCCTTCACTATGCATCTCTTTCAGCATGTCTTAGATGATCATGACTATCAAGTAGCTCGCCTGCAAGAGCTAGACATGCTTGATGAAAAGCATACAACTACACTCAACAATCTTCAAGCATATTATAACTAACTTAAAGGCCACTATAATCAATGTGTTAAGTATATAAAATTTGAACTTGGTGATCTTATTCTTAAATAAAACTAAAATAATACCATGATTGAAAAGAAGCATAAAAGGAAATTCAAACCAAACTAGATAGGGCCTTTTATCATTACTATAGATTATGGATTAGGAACATATAGGCTTGCCACATCAGATAGAGATGAACTTCTTGAGTTGATGAATAATATTCATCTCAATTGGTACTATTCTTGAGCACTAAGGTGTATTGTCTATAAATACCATTTCAGTTATGCCATTTTATCACTATTCTTCTTTGAACAAATACCATCTTTATCCATCCTCTTCACCATATCCACTTTCCATGTCCGACCTATCATCCCAATGTGTTCTAAATCCTAGTTCATTTGGCCTTGGTTTTTACCATTCATTACGTAATTTTAGCATTGAGGTATTTGATTAGTTTTATCAGTTACTTCAAGTACTTCAGATAGAGATCATATTTTGGAATAATGTGACATAAGTTTTGGCAGTTACATCCTTCATTTGTTATTCCTTTCTTACCACCAATCTTACTACTAATTATAACCACGTTTGGGAAAATTAGTACCATTGATCTATACCATTGTGTCCTAATTATAACCACCTATGGGCAAACTAAGGGCAACATTAAGCCTTGATGTACCAACTTGCCACTTCCTATGTTATACTATCCCTTTTTACCAATTGTGTATGTTTTGTTTGAATTGACTAATACACTCATTAAATTATTCTACTATAAGGGAAAAACTATAGTGATTTGAGGTCCTACTCTAGGAATATGTAGGCAACACTCAATACTTATTGAGGTTATCTTAGTCACCCTTATCCATCATGATCTTGCCATTTTACGAGAAACTTAAGCCACACTCTTGCCATTTTGTGAGCAACTTAAGCCATGCTCTCACCATTTTGTGAGCAACTTAATCCACACTCTTACCATTTTATGAGTAACTTAAGTTTGAACACTCTCACCATTTTGTGAGTAACCTAAGCCATGTTCTCTCTATTTTGCAAGTAACTTAAGTTTGAATGCTTTCGCCATTTTGTGAGTAACCTAAATTTGAACGCTCTCACCATTTTATGAGCAACCTTAGTTTAAATGCTCTCAACATTTTGTGAGCTTGAACCATTTAGTCTCATCATTCTTGATTGAGTTGAGATACTCCAAAATAATTCCAAAAATATTTAAAAAATCATTAGAAAATAATAAAAACATTGACCACTTCTTTGCCTTAAGGATTCTGGGAACCCTTACTAAGTTACAAGCAAATCACTTGTCATTTAGTTTCCCCATCCTTTTTGGCCTTTTATCTCACACAATTGGCATTTTTCAAGACCATTCCTCTTCTTCTATCCTATCCATTATGTTTGTTTTCATCAGTTATCACATTCTTCCCATTCCCTCGGAGAACTACATTTGGCTTGAAGTTTTTTATTGGATATTAAATCCATGGAACTATGTAGGCAGTGTCCACTTGCTTAGTGCATATGGAGATAGATTAGTCACCCCCTTCCTTTTCTTCTATTCTTCCCATTTTTGTTTGTTTGATAAAGTTTTTTCCTATTTTCTAAGGGCACTATTCATATGGTTTATTTTGAGTGTTTCTTTATTTGCTTCTTTATTATTTTATTTATATGCCTATTTGTTTACTTTTATCACTATTGCCTTCATTCAGTTTATGTGCATTAATTGGGTGATTCCTTGTACATACCTATACTTGAATCCATCCATATTCATATGTTTACTTTGTCATCACAATATCTATCATTGGTGCATTATTTTCTATTAAAAATTGGATTATGAGAGTCAATCTTTATGCATATTTTAGCCAGGTCCTCATGATGCTATACCATGATGCCTAACAACATGTGATATAATAAACCCAAGCTTTAAAAATTCTATTCAACAATGGTGACATCCCTTCGACATCAACATCTTGATTCATATCCTAAATAGAGTAATTAACCACAAAAGAATTTCAACCTTTATTAGTTTGGATGAGCATCTACCTACTAGTAGGTTGTTTCAATTCATAATTACCCTCTATGTTAAGTTATCATCATCCTTGATCAAGTTTATCATGTTTTCCATAATTGGGGTCCAATGATTATAACTGCATATGGGCAAATCATTGCACACTATCTCACTTGCATTTATATATGATTATAACAACCTTTGGGTAAATAATTGTATTGTCACCACTTCCATTTTTCTACCTATACAAGGGCATGTTATTATCTTGTTTATCTATCCTAACTAGGGTAGCTCCATCTTCTCAATGATTATAATCACCTTTGGGCAAATCATTGTGTTATCATACCATGTTGCCACTATCAAGGTAAAATGCTTCTAACCACCTTTGGGCAAACCATTGTGTACCATTCCACTTGCATCATCAATGATTTTGAATACCTTTTTAGTATAATTATTTTTTCACCCCATTATATTTCCTTTCTTTGGTCCCCTCATTTCACTTCTTTCTTTTTGAGGGACCGTTTGTTGTCCCACTTGTGCCAACCATTCCCTCGAGGGAGCATCATATAGTTAGTTTATCATCATTATAGTTATAGGCATATAGGACCTTTTAATTATTTGAGATGATGTTACTATACTTATAACTTGTAATGCCTTCCCAAATAGGGGAAAACTGTAGACACCTAAATTTGGCCACCAATAACCTCTAACCAGGCTTTTGACCATTTTCTCCTAAAATGAAAAATTTAGCCTAAAAAACTAAAACATGATAAATGATGTGAAACAGACATATTAAAGTTCTAATTTTGGCTAGGGTATTCCTAAATGGGGCAATATAATTTATGGGCTAGCTAAATTTGATCAAATTATTTTGAGTCAAAATGCCAATTTTACACCTGGATGCTTTAGATTGATCTTTCCTATCAAATATTTTACATAAGATAGATGCCTTTGTTATTTTTTGTTGGTAACATCCTAAATTGGAATATGGTTCCAACGCATCTGACATCACCTTCCAATTCCAATCCAATCAAATTTTGGACCAATAACAAGATATTTTGATTAATTTGAGTAATTTGTGCATAAAGTGCTTAGACATGCTTAAGAGTTAATTAACCCAAATCAAGGCCTAATTGATAATTCCATATAAAATTGTTGAATAATTTGTTTTGGAAATGAATATTGAATATCTGCATCATCAGGTGACCTCATTTCTTAGGAAGACATCCCTAGGCCATAAATGCCATAAATATTAGGATTCATGCCCTCCATACCTCATCAATGCCTTCCATGATTCCCTCCATGCCTCTTAATTTATCCTTCTTCCAATTCCATGTTGAGGATAATTATAAACTTAATTCCAAAAATTGAATTAATCCTCAACCACACATCTCAATCTTAGGATGGATGGTTTAGGTTGATTCTAGACATTCTCAAAAATCTATAAATAGAGAGGCCATGAACATCATTTATAAAATATTTTGGTGAAAAGCTATAATGCAGAAATATCTTGAAGGAGCCATTGTAATTAGTGTTACCATGCCAAATTGATTCAAGCCAAGCCAAGCCAAGCCAAGCCAAGCCACAAGTCAAAGGTGCCAAGGAGAGATGAAGGTAGCCAAGCTTTCATTGCCAAGGACTTCATGAGCACAAGCCGAGCAAGCCACTGCAACAAGCATTTTAGAGCATCCAAAGAAGGCAAAAGAGGTTTATTTTACATTTTAGTTGTGTGTTTTATTTATTTTTATTAACTAAGCTCTCCGTAGTGTCTAGGCGTAGAGATGTTATGCTAGTTAGTGTGTTTCTTTCATTTTGTTTTTATTTTGGAACTAACACCTTACTAACCATCCTCTCATGAGTCAAATTCTTAGATCACATCTTATACATATTATCAGTATTGATTCTTATTACTTAATATGATCTTAAATGAACACATTTTTTTTTAAGTTAGGCACCTTATCATTGTGTATCTTAATTTACATGCTACTTTTTTTTTCTTATTTCATTTACATTAAATTACGTGTCTTTTGGCTAGACCACATAGAAAATAAATGTCAAATTTGGATATAAAATACATATAAATGCATATACACATGTGTAAACATAATTGGAAAAATATATAGCCTATATATATGTGTGTGGTGTGTGTGTGTGTGTATCAACTATCAAATTTTATCACATAGTAGTCCAAAACTATATCACATGACCCATACATAACTTATATATCCAAATGCCTTTGATAATGAGGCAGAGAGTGATCATCCCCATTAGATTCTAGGTATCTATCTCTAACTCTAACCTTGTTTATTATAATCTACGATATATATAAGGCTACTAGCCTAGACCTATTAGGAGATCTACCACTATGCTCCCACTCTATATCCTCTTATACCTCATAATATGCTAGACAAGCCCAAGTATTGTATGAGCCTCCCATGACACTAATAATTGGGCAGGTAAGTTATGTGATATACTATCTATAGGTGGAACCATATGTTATCCTTATGTTCCCATTATACCTATATGGGCCTCTAAATATATACATGAAACTATAGTTGTCTCATTTAAGCATCTGCATCATTTTATATCTTCTTCTATATAAATAAGGATGCTCACATATGCACTATTGGATGAAACAAGTAAATTAAATATCCTACCTAAAAAGTTGCCCTCTCAAAATGACCCTATTCATTAAAAATGTCCCATGAAAAAAAATTCATGACCACGTTAATAATAAGGATCCATAATGCAGACACTACAAAACATAAAATATAGTCAAACATGGAATATTAAATAACATATATAATAGGAAATCAAATAACATATAATACACATAATTACCATAATCTAAGGAAGTCATATTTTTTATCATGCTTGGTGATACTGTGACCTAAAATTACATTCCATCTCCTCCACTTGACACATCTAGAATTTCTATATCTCCACCATTACCATCTCCTTTACTATTGTCACTACTAGTGGTGGAAATAAGAGAAATAATTGGGTTCTTGACCACCATGTTGTATACCTTTCTATCACCCAATTATTATCCACACCATTTTACACTACAACAAAATTGGCCTCCTCAACATGTGACTTCTATCTCATTAATCCTTGGGGTCTGAAACTATATAAATTTTGTATAGCTATACCTTATGGTTGGAATAGAATATTATCTGACCATCATTTTGTCTTACTCGAAGATCAAAATCAATAAAATATATAAATTAAAATTATCATATTAATTTTATAATATATTGAGTTGGTATTAAATATCATTACAATATTTCTAAGATTTATTTGAAATATATTAAACTACCTACCTATTTGGTTTGATTTACAAATTGGTAACCTTATTTCACATATTGAAAAACATAAAGGTAAATTTTACTTGCCTATTCACACTATTAGGATATTTTTTAAATATTTATAAAATTTGAAACATTTATTTCACCTTTATTATGCATTCATGACCTACTCTTAGAAATTTAATGATTGTGTCCTATACTATTTAAAACACTATTTTACCACAATGATTACATCTAAAAATGTACTTTATGACTCATTAGACCATGATATTAAACTTTCCCCCATGGGACTCATATATTACACTAGGCCCTTGAGAGAGGCATGGGTCACCTTATTCTATTTGACATCGATAAATTATACAGGTATTCATTATTCCCTATTACACACATATTGTCATTATGGACATCATACTAGCATATTCGTCATGAGATTTTCATCAATTATATTTTATGTTGTCAAGGACACCTTACTATCACATTGATACTACACTTTACATATTATAAATGTTACTCATTAACTTTAGTTACTCATAATATTCAAAAATTATATCTATATATCTCCTCTAGGGGAATCATACCCACCCATCCTAGTAATTTTATGACCATGGCATCAACTCTATGGGCACCATACTAATTTATCATCCATGAGATTCAATGATCTAATCTTACACATAAGTAACATACTACAACCATGCACTTATTGAGCCTACATTTATTATATTAGGACATCATAGTCTTTCTTACACTTAGTCACACTGTAGATATCAATTTTGATACATATATTTCCATACCTTATCTGTATTGAGGCCTCATATTACCATAGGGTTATATATTTATCCCTCCTCTCTTGTTATTATTGCAAATTATTCTTTTCCCCTCCCTTCATTTCCCTTTGTTTATATCACATGAACATATGAGTATTAGGGGTATTAATTAAATTTAAACAATGATATATATTATATATGATCACACATGTATATATTATTTATTTCTCTACCTATTTGAAGTGGAACATATTGTCTTCCCTAACTCCCAATCACCTTATTCTCCCATGAGTCATATTAATATCAATATTTTAATGATGATATATTACTATAACTACATGCATGTGTTTACCAAGTGTTTTAATATTTTTTTAACAAATTATGATATTTTTATATATTATTTTGAGATGAGTGTTATGTAGGACTAGGTACACATCCCTCACCTAAAAATGGGGCCATATATATAGATATTATATCTAGATACTATACTACTAGATTCAGATTCATATGAACTATGATTTTACCAAAAATAACCAACTATCTACTTCCCCAATCAAAAATAGACTTTAGTTTCTAGGATTATTTATAAAATATTTTAGGTTTTATAGTTCCCTTTAAAACTTGTCAGTGCCTAGTTTTTAGTTTTAATAGCCATGAAGTTTGTAGGAGTGACATCATGGTTCTTATACCACTAGTTATATTTGCTTATTCAGTTATTTTAAAATATAGTTATTACATTTTACATTTATTATCTATTTCATCATAATATTAACTACTTATTGGCATTCTTGTTATCTTGTAGGTACTCCCTTGTTTCCCTTGAATTCTGAAATTGAATATTTTTTTACTATTTCTCTATATTTTGCTTTTTGATATTTTGCATGAATAAAGATATGATTTTTCAAGATAAATACAATTAAATAAATAAATAGTAGTATAATCTATCAACTGATTAATCAATGCCCTTTATTTCTCCAAGATGATTACAATATTGAGTCTCTATCAATAATATAGAATACTATCTTAAAACCCTAAATTTTCTACAAACTGGGAATAAAACCTGGATTTGGTATGTCTCAGCCTACTATGTCAAAAACACAGTCACTGACGTCGGTTATACTACCACCGTCAGTTTCTTGGTGTCGTTAACCTGCCAATGTCAGTATTAGGGTCGGTTGATGTTGGCCATTGTCTGTCTCTACCTGCCAATGTCAGTTTCTATGATTTTCATAGATGCGTATGGATTTGCACGGCTCTGTACGGGCTTCGTACGACTGCCAATACAATATAGCACAACCTGTATGTTGGACACCTGATCTCAAGATATATGGCTCTAATATAGAAGATATTTATCTGTGCAATATCTAAATAAAAAACCTAATAAAATAAATTCCTGTAAATACTTGTGATAACTTCTGTGTGAAGTTATCTCTCAACTTGGTAATGGATCAACTGATATCTCACAGCCTCTAAATTGCACACACTGAAGAGGGCACATTCTTCAATGCAGATAGAATATTGGAACCCTTGGCTCAGTCTTCTCAAGAAAATCCTTTGCAAAAATTGTCTTCAATCAATAATCCATAATCATATTATGACTCTCATCCCAAAGAGAAACCCTTATATCCTCAAAAAGGTGTGCTTGCCCTAATTAGGGTTTCATAATTAAGAATTAGGGTTTCATAATAAAAAATAGGCTAAATAATTAATATTTAATTAAATCAATCAAATATTAATATCTCCCTCAATACATGTCTGAAAGAGCCTGAACAAAAGCCAACTGGAACAATTCTACAAGTCGAAGCCAAGCCAAGCTCCATTAAGACCCTCTATCCATCTTATCATCCTATGAAGGTCGCATAATAGGATAGTCCTCAACTCTGAAGATGTCAACTAAAAAGGGGACATGACAATCTGCCCCTCCTGAAATTACTTACCCTCAAGCAATCGCTAAATGATAAACCAATCAATCCACCTGGATCCCAAATGTAGTCATGATCTAGATTACTGTCAATCAACACAAACTCCATGCCATGTCTATCACAACTCTCATCTAATGGTGTCACATCATCCCAAGTACCAAGATAAGGATCCCAACATCTAATCCATAAATGGAAATCAACAGGCAACTCAAGTAAACTCCTCACCTAATTAATGTGAACAATACCATCTGACTTCATGCACCTGTCTCCTGTACCCACTACAATATCTGAATCCAGAGTGTGAATGCTAGACATAATCATATCATCATCATCAACATGTGACCCATCTATAAAAAAAATTGAGTCCCTGCCACATGTGCTATCTCTTGAACTGAACTCACCCGAAGACAAATCTCATCCACATGTCTCTCCTGTGTTGGTGCCAATGTGCACTTGGTAGTGCACTCTATCATGTCATGTCGTATGAGCCTCTCCATCCAATGAAAAAACATATTTTTGATGTTGCTGCCCCATATTGCCTTAAGAATATGTGTCTTCCAATCAAAATCAAAATGAACCTCCATGTCCTTGAGATGAAGAGTGACTTCTTCAAGGGAATGAAGCCACTTCATACCCAAGACTAAGTCTATATCCCCCATGTTCACCACATAATAATCAACCTTGAACTCATAGTTGTTCAAGCGCAATGGGAGGTCTCTAATCATCCACTCACACCTAAGAGTGTGACCATTGGCCACCTTAACTCTAATGCCTTCAAAAACTTTGTTAGTGAGTCCACACCTCTCCACAAATCTAGCATCTATAAAATTATGTGTGGCTCCTGTATCAAGAAGGGTGATGACCCTCTATCCTGCCAAAACTCCATGGAGTCTGAATGAATCATCTGACTGAATGTTGGATAGGTGTGCCTCTTGTATGTGAAGCTCTAAATCTGCCTTTGCCTTAGGCTCTGAAGCCTCTACCTCTGACTCCTTAGAACTATCCTGTTGTTCAGAACCCTCTGATTTTGAATCCTCATAATAAGCCTACATCACTCGATTGGCCTTGCCCTTAGGCCTCAAAGGACAATCGTGACTAGCATCATAGGGACCTTTGTAGTAGAAGCAAAGCTTCTTCTTTCATAGATCATTAAGAGCCTCTTGATCTAAAGGTGGTACTGCTAGATTTGCCTTCAAATCATTCTTAACACCTGATTTATCTATGTTAAAATCTGGTCTCTCTCTCTATTACTATTGAAGCCCTTATTGTCCTTGGATGAAGAAGTACATCTTGAGTTAGATTTACTGGATGGGGCTACCATCTCCATATTATGCACCTTCTTCATAGCTATCTATAATGAAGGAGGATCAAAGGATTTGATCCAACCTCTCAATGGTTCTGTTAATCCCTCCATGAAGAGAACTACCAATCTACGCTCTAAAATATTTGGCACCATGACTGCCAACCGCTAAAACTCACCAATGAAGGACTCCAAATTGCTTGTTTGTTTCAACTGTGCCAGATCTTGAAAGTAAACCTTGGGATCTTTCCTATCAAACTGCTCAACCAATCTATCCACAAAGTCCTGGTACTCTGTCACCTAGTTATGCTGAAGTGTTACCATACCATGGTACCACCAATTATGTGCTACTCCATCCAAGTGCAAAGTGTCGTATTTGATGGCCTCTATCTCTGTCATTGGCCTCAATGCCAAGAATGTGTCAAGCTTATGAATCCAATCTTGTGCTATCATCTTGCCACTGCTGTCAAAAGTAGTCAAAGAAAGCTTGCCAGTAGCCTTCTTCAGCTCACTAAGTTGACCTCTAGGCCTCCTATCCTATCTAACCAATCTGTAGTGCTCTCTCCTCTGATTAAAAAAATGATCAAAGGACATCCTCTCCTAAACCTAAGGAGCTAATAAGTCCCACTCATCATTCATAGCCATGAGAACATCTATAAATAGGGAATCTCCTACCTCCTCCTCTGCTGGAGCCTCTGGTTCCTCTTGAACAAATGTAGGACGTGTAGGTCTATCAGCTGTTCTAGAGTGGGCTAGCTATGGTCTCTGATTAATAGTAGCATTCCTGTTATCTCCTTGTTCCCCATTCTATCTAATAGGTGGGTTCATCCTCCCTACCATAGTAGTAAGTACTTATAGTGCATGTGTCATCTCACAAAAGAATTCTCTGGTATCCTGATCATCATTATGTCTGTGGCCCCTAGGTGGACTACCCTCAAGCCTGTCACTCATGATGATTGGCTACTATTATAACACTTGGGTACCTTCAATCAAGGCTCTACTGCGTGTGTTATACTATGTGGTCCCAACTCTTGTGGCTGCATGAGAATGTTAAACCCTCAAGATGGCAAGATTTAGCTCTGATACCACTTTAATATCCCCTGTTTCCTTTGAATTCTGAAATTGAATATTTTTTGACTATTTATTTGTATTTTGCTTTTTGATATTTTACATGAATAAAGATATGATTTTGCAAGATAAATGCAATTAAATAAATAGATAGTAATATAATCTATCAACTGACTAATCAATGCTCTTTATTTCTCCAAGACGATTAGAATATTGAGTCTCTGTCAATAATATAGAATACTATCTTAAAACCCTAATTTTTTTGCAAACTAGAATAAAACCTAGATTTGGTACGTCTCAGCCTACTGTGTCAAAAACACAGTCGCCAACGTCAGTTATACTACCACCATCAATTTATTGGTGTCGTTAACTTGCTGACGTCGATATTGGGGTCGATCGATGTTAGCTATTGTCTGTCTCTACATGTCGATGTCAGTCTCTGTGCTTTCCATAGATGCATACAAATTTACACAGATCTGTACGGGCTTCGTACAACCACCAATATAATATAGGACAACCTATATGCTAGATTCTTGATCTCAAGATATATGGCTCTAATACAGAAGATCTTTATTTGTGTAATATCTGAATAAAAAACCTAATAAAATAAATTCTTGTAAATACCTATGATAACTTTTGTGTGAAGTTATCTCTCAACCTGGTAATAGATTAGCTGATATCTCACAGCCTCTAAATCACACACACTGAAGAGGGCATGTTCTTTAATGCAGATAGAATATTGGAACCCTTGGCTCAGTCTTCTCAAGAAACTCCTTAGCAAAAATTGTCTTCAATCAATAATCCATAATCATATTATGACTCTCATCCCAAAGAGAAACCCTTATATCCTAAAAAAGGTGTGCTTGCCCTAATTAGGGTTTCATAATTAAGAATTAGGGTTTCATAATTAAAAATAGGCTAAATAATTAATATTTAATTAAATCAATCAAATATTAATATCTCCCTCAATACATGTTTGAAAGAGCCCGAATGAAAGCCAACTGGAACAATTCGACAATTTGAAGCCAAGCCAAGCTCCATCAAGACCCTCTATCCATCCTATCAGCCTACGAGGGTTGCATAATAGGCTAACCACCAACTCTAAAGATGTCAACTAAAAAGGGAACATGACATATTTATTGGCACATTTTATTTTGTTTTCTCTCTCTATATATATGGCCTCATCCTCTCTCTTTTCTTCTAATTTATCACTCTTCTATGTGTTCTTAACTTTAAGGATCCCATATTATCCTCATCCTCTACTATTTTTGTGTTTCAGTCAATATTGATGGACTATTTATTTCTTTTTATTTTCTAGGTCCTTTTCCCCATTTTCATTTTTCTTCTTTATGTGGGCCTATTTAGTAAACTTATCACTCTTTCCTTATGTCATCTTGCATTCCAATATGCCCCTAATTATAATTAAATAATTACATATATAAAAATATTTATAGAAAACTTTAAATAAGAGGTATCAATCAATAGATTTATACTCTTCAAGTCTTCCAAGTGATTTCAAGGGTTTCAATCAATTACATACTTATACTAAAATAAGGCATAAATGAATTTTCATTTAGTTTCACTTGAATATCTAGGGAGATAAGAGAAAGTCCTATCTCTCATACTTGGTTAGGATTCACTCACAAGCACTAGAACTACATTAAGCCTTTATTCTAAGCATGTGAGATATAAAGATACCAAGAGGTTGCATAGGATAACTAACTTGAATATTTTTATTCCTCTCGAGATATTATAGATAATTAGGTTAAATTCAAGGAGAAGAAAATTAGTCAATTTTGCCCATCATATTTTTGAGCAAATCTAGGATTTTGCTCATCTTATGTCTAAGAAGTTTCCTGGAAAGCTATATGACCTAAAAATAATTAAAGGACATAATAAAAAATACAAGGACATAATTGATAGTTTGTCAATTTTAACTAGAAAATTATTAGTGATTTTCTAATTTAGACCTCTTTGTAATAGTGTAGTCATATTTAAGGAAAATCTTTCTATTAGTCCCAGAAGTCAATTTTTGATCTTAAAAGATAGCTATAATCATAATGTCTATTAATTTTAGTCTTATTTATCTCTCCTTTAACTTTCCCTTTTTATCATCATTCAAAATATATTGTTAGTCTATATTTTAACATTATGTTAGATCTGATTGTTATTTATTACTAAATTATCATATAAATCCATTATTCCATTATTTTAGATTATTGTGTGTAGAGTATTTTATATTGAACCATAAATTGTTAAAACACATAGATAAAATGTATTAAATCTCTACAATATTCCAAACCCATCAATAATGATAAAAATGAGAAGGTATTTTAACCTCTTAGGATTTAGTGAATGCAAAGCTTATGTTGTTAAAGAGATATGTATATCAAATTAGGGTATAAATATGTAATAAATATAGCCACTAATTTGCTATAGAATTGACTAAATTTAACCTTTTTAAAAATAACAATAAATAATATAAATGAGAACTTAGTTGGAAAATGACTAAGTTCGATGATCTGGAGGTTAAAAACTAAGGAAGAGGCTAGTTTGAGTGTCACAAATAGGATCTAGGTGTCAAAACCCCTTTCAAATAGTAGTACCTTAATTGGATAATAGTGTCATGTGGTGCTAGTGTCCCTATTTTAGTGATAGTGTCCTCTATGTAGGACTATTCTAAGCTTCTAAGTGTACCTATGTCTAGGTTTATGAAGCCTATTCTTGTATGCATGAGTTCTAAAATGCTGTAGATGACTTATTTAAACTAATTTTTATGATCAAACCCTAATCCTCCATGTTATTAGGGAATCTAATTGATATAATTAGTAAATTTCATTGTTAATGGGTAGCTTGGACATCCTCAACACCTAATAATGAGAGTTACCTACATACCAATACTCTAAAGAGGGATCAAGTCTGATGTAGTTATCCCCACCTAAGTGCTAGTTCAAGTATAAATGGATCTATTATGATTATATACTTGAGTTCTTTGAGTGTTCTTGAGATTGGAAATTTGAGTATTTTAAGCTTAGGAATGTTGTAGATGGTAGTATGCAAAAGTAGGGTAGAATAGGGATTGATAACCTTAATTATACACAACTTATTTTGAGTTTGTATGTGTAATTTGCATATGATTTCCATCTAGTGGTTATAGAGATAAAATTCATGTATATATAGTATTATAGTGCTTGTGTAGGTGCTAAAATAGGTCTAGCCTGACCTTATGAGGTATAAGATTTAAAAAGATATCCATTGTGTAAAAAAGAGGAAAAGGATAATAATACCAATATTGGGACACTAACACCATGTGACACTACTATCCCTATTATAGTGCTAGTGTCCAGGTGGTAAAACCTAAGGCAAAAAAGATTGATATGCCACTCGTAGGTAGATAGTAGTAAATAAAGATTGAATTTGTTAGATGAAGAACTCATGTATTTATGTGTATGCCACTAGTATGTAGATAGTAGTAAATAAAGATTGAATTTGTTAGATGAAGAACTCATGTATTTATGTGTATGCCACTAGTAGGTAGATAGTAGTAAATATAGATAGGTGTAGTGGACCCAAGTCTTGTAGCAATTTGCAAGCACTCAACAAGAACAAGTGAATCATGTATGTATTATAAACTGACTATACTAAGATAGATAACACATGTAGTGTAAAGAAGTGTAAACATGGCAATGCCTACGATAGATTTTTTTTTTTTTTTTTGAGTAAATATTTGAATGTTTTTATGTTTTTGACATATTATATTATTTTTGTATTTTTGGACATAATATATATATATATATATATATATATATATATATATATAAGTAACATGAAATAAAACTATATACAAGGAACAAAAAGTAAGGAAAGTATGTATAAGAAGAGAGAAACAATACTAAATGATTATTATCATGGGAGAATCACTATCAATGTTACCTCTATCAAATAAAGGAATAATAATCATGCATATTATATGAAAAGGTAATTGTGGTCCCAAAACCTATTGTATTGAGTGACCTATATCTGGCAGTGCCTATGAAGTGGTGCTAGGAATCCATGAAACTAATTGTGGTGCCTTGTGAATTATAGGGGTCTTAAGGACACATCTAGTAGATGATGCTATAGCTGGCATAGGTGACCTATGTTGAGAACCCTGAGAGCTCAATAATACTAATCTCAGGAGAAAAGGAGTAGAGGGAGGACCTCTAGAATCTATAACATATCTTTGGTGTATGGGTCTCTCTAATAATGGTTTCTATGGGAGATTGCGTATGTGTTAACAATATAAGAGTATACCTCACCTACACTAGTGGTTACACTAAAATCTATGGTGTACTAATAAGCACTATGGTCAGAGTTGTAATTAGTAACTAAGCTGTAACTAGTAATTGAGCTATAACTAGTAACTAAATTGTAATTGGTAATTATAGTGTAATTACCTATGAGATAGGTAGAGGATACTCATATAAAAGAACCTAAACTATGATCACCTAATTTACATGTATATATATTAGGCATTAGTGCATAGTAAATGGTATGGCTCATAACTGCTAAATCCATGGCCTATGCAATGACATGTCAAATGTGCCTACAATAGGTACCACTAAAAATCTAGTGTCCCCATGTGCTAGTCCAACCTATAGTAGAAGTATAATCT
Organism: Torreya grandis; assembly: GCA_037957365.1. Lineage (NCBI taxonomy): Eukaryota > Viridiplantae > Streptophyta > Pinopsida > Cupressales > Taxaceae > Torreya > Torreya grandis. The sequence goes on from JARHVA010008597.1 coordinate 24,142, forward strand.
CCCTAATGAAGCTATGAACATGGAAATTAAAGCCATAAATAACTATGTTTATAGGAGATATATACTACTCTAAATACCCTAAATGATGTAGAATTATGATAGTGCAAATGTTAATACTTGACCCACTGTCAACCATAACACTCTAAATAAGATGATGATCTATGTAGGCTCATACAAAGAGTGCATATAAATATGAATCATCATCAACAATCTCCTACTCTAAGATAGTGATGAGTCATCTAGCTATAATTGTAGTATGATAACACTGATGATATTATGTAATGGGTGTGGATCCTTTGTAGTAGTGTGATAGGATGGTGGTGGTAGATGTGCCTGATACATGCAGTGAACAACTAAACTGCCTATTGGACAAATTTGGCCTACATACCAAAAATTTGATGGATATGAGGTAGGAGGTGTTGAATTTATTTAAGATTTAAAGAGACCCTACAAAATAATTACGCACTTATGAGGTCCCAAATGCTTTGAACTAAAAGTGAATAGGCACTTCCTATTTGTGCCTAGGCCCAAGTTAAAGGCATAGTTATACAAAATAGTGGGAGGATGATTCATATTCACTAGAAGTTTTTGATGCACACTTACATATACAATTTTATGGAGTGAAAGCAAAGTGGTACATGAGTTCAAGATGTAGGACCCCCAGGTTCTAAATGGCTGAGTAAAGGAAGTGTGTGAGGGGCAATTACCAAATCACAAAGAGCACACCTAAGACCTCCTATCTTTATGTTTACTCTTAGTCAAAGGCTTCCCCATGGATATATAATGAATTTCCATCTATTTATTAAGGTCACACATCCACCTCCTATCACTATGTAGGTGCATAATATAAAACCATGCAATGCCCTAGCCTCAAGCACAATTTCCAAGTAACTCACACACACACCTTATCACAAGAGGCAACTATAAACCATGAAGTGCATGCCTTGGATCTTCAATATTCACATGTACCCTCATTTATGGCCTTCTTTACACCTAGACAAAATGGTTCTGTGCCCACACATAGGATCATACATCCACACCTGTGAATTGTGTAGTATACATCTCTCCTTCCACCATTACCATGTGGTAGCTTAGTGATTGTTTAACACAAAGAAGCCCATAGTTCTCCCAAGAAAAGAGCCAACTCTCCATGTGTTGATTTTGTGCTCCTCTTACCTAAAAAATCCAAAGAAACTCCTTTGAAAGCTTGCCAAGATGACACATGTCCCTATAGTACCACATCTAAGACTGGTAAAAAAGTACCGAGTGATGAGTAGTTGATAGATATAATGAAAATTATTGGAGGTGGTTGAGAAAATATTGAGGTGCTATCAAATTAATTAAATGTAAAAGTGACTATCAAACTTTGGGAATTGAGTGCATGCCAATATCTAATTATATTATGGAAATTTTTCATTCCCCTATGAAGGTGTATCCAAAGAGGATCTTGCCACCAACTCCAGACCTAATCAACCTAACAGAATTTAGGAATTAGTAGTGAAGCATCGAAAGTGAATTTAAAGTTATACCCACCACCCTAATTGGTGCATTTATTGTAAAACAATCTTGATTCACTATAAAATCCTAGATTTCCATTGTAAAAGGGTCAAAACATTTCTAACAACCTCATGCTATTGGAATTTACCCTCCATGAGCACTTGTATTAGCTAAACCTTACATGCTAATGAAAATTAAGTTCACCTCTTTTAATTATTATGATGATCTATGTGCTATTTTGTGTCTATTGATCTTTGTTTATGGGTATTGTTTATCCCTATCATTGCCATCTATTCCCAACACCTCCTCATTAAACTTAGAGATCACTTATAGGTCCTATCTTGTGTGCATCAAGGTTTACGTAGGCTTTGTCTATGTATAACCTTTGTCCCTCTCAATACTACATTATATTCCTATGCCTCTATGCAAAATACTTATGCATTTGGAATGACTTGGTGGACACTATGTGATATTATCTTGTTCTCAAATGTCTATACTATGTTTATGGTAGTAGGAGTGCCTGCTCTATTTTGGGCACATCACCTTTTAATTTTAGCATTCTCTTACCTTCTCCCTCCCTTTTCCCTCATTATCCTAGGTTTAAATTAGTGGTAGTTTACCTTTTTGCTCTTTAGTCCTACACACTGATCTTAAAATGGTGTGATTATAATAAAAGGAATCCAAGATACTTTAGAGGCTCATCCCAAAGAATTCAAGGGTCCCACACCTTAGGGATGTTCTCATAATTGAAATGAGATAAAGGATGCTCATGCATGTAGCTATGTGATAATACTTTCATTATTAGTGCCTTAGACTCTTGCACCCTATAAAAGGCTTGCATAGTCAACACCCCACTGCCAAGCTTCCCCACACTGTAGAGCATCCATGATTGTACATTTTAAATGACAATAGTTTTTAGCATGCCTGGTGGGACCAATTTTCATCTCTTAGAGATTTTTTGGAGTTATTATTTAGTATAAAAACCTTTGGAGGTAGTTTCATAAGCATCAATGGTAACTCCAAGTATATATTAGATGGTTAAACAACCTAACTAAATGCCCAATCACTATGATATAGTATATACATCAACCATATTTTAATTAGTGTGATTTTATCTACCCCTACACATGACCAAGGAAAACCTTCATGAACTTATTATGGAGGTCAAGGTTAGTTGGTATATCTTAGAATATCAATGGAAAAATTTGTGCTCAGGTTTCTTGAGTGAGATAGAGTAGCCTAATGTTGTAAACTTGCTTAGAGAGGACAATCATTAGGCTAATACCTCCATATTTGAAGGGATGTGTATTTATGAGGTAGAATTTTATTGGAATACTTAAGGTCCATTCTCAAATGCTCAAAAGATGTAGTTTTATGAACATACTAGTGAAGATCCTAATGAGTTATGGTAGTGGTTAATTGAAATAACCAAATAATTTGAAGAGGCTAAGAGACATGTCCTTCCTAGAACCTAGGAGCCCATTTATCTAAGCCTGATTGGTCCTAATTTTCTCAAATAAAAGGGGGAAGGATATGGTCCTTTTAAATAACCAAGTAAACCAAGCACATTTGCTCCCAAGAGTTTGAATGAAGTCTTCATGCAAGGCTTTCTCAAGGGTGGTGAACACCATCAACCAAGTGTGCTTGCAGTCCAACATGAGCCAAGATTGGAGGACTTGGATCAGTATGTCTTCATTAGAGACATGTTTGTTATTTTTCATCCACTAGAGGGAACATTAGAAGGATTGGCCACCAAGCTACTTGGTTCACTAATTTTGGTACCTCCAAAGCAAGGTATCTTTCATCTTGGTTTATTATAAGTGAATGATACTCATAGTTTTCCATTTGACATAAGAGGGAGGTGATTTTGAATTTTATATAATTATTATATATATTAGATTATTTTGTATTGAATTTACTTAAGTGCCTACATGTACATTGTGTAGCTTTAGTTAGTTCTATTTTCCTCTAAGTGCATTTTCCACATCCATCACTTATTCGTTTCCCCTTTGTTTTTCTAAGGGCATGACTCAATTTAGTTTATTAAAGCACAAGGCCATGTATGTTACAACTTTAATGACTCCATGCCCAATGGATCACTTCAAATGCCATTGGATTACCACTTAATAGGCAAGTAGCTCATAGAGGTTGTTAGAAGTGTTGACTTTTTAAGTCACCCCTTGATTGGTGTAGGACCTAATGGGATACTAAAGAAGATTTGGTCACCTACAAGGTCCCAAGCACTTCAAACCAAAAGTTTCTCATCTACACCCAAGCCCAAGTTAAAGGAATAATTCTACATAGTGGTAGGAAGATGATTCATTTTTGCTATAAGTTACCAATGCATTCTTTCACACAAGATTATATGGTGCACAATCCAAGTGGCACATGAGTTCAGGATGTAGGACCCCCAAGTTATAAATGGTTGAGTAAAGGAAGTGTGTAAGGAGAAATTAAAAAATCATGAAGAGTATGCTTAAGACCTCCAATCTTAATGAACATTATTATTCAAAGGCTTCCTTGAACCTATCTAATGAAGTTATACACTAGTCCATAGGGTCACATGTCCACCTCCTATCACTATGCATGTGAACAACATAAAACTATGTATTGCCATGGCCTTAAACATAGTTTCCAAGTGACTCGCATGTGTACCTTAGTGTAGGATGAAACTATACACCATTTAGTACATGTATTAGATATTTATTCTTTACATTCACCCTTTTTATGGTCTTCCTTGTACTTATCCAATATGGTTTTGTACCTATGCATATGATCATACATCCATGCTCATGAATTATGCAGTATACATCTCTCCTTCCACCATTACCATGTGGCAGTTCGATGCTCATTTAACATAAATACTCCCATGGTTCCCCTAATAAAATCACCAAATTTACATGTGTCACATTTGTGCTCCTCCTACCTAAAAAATCCAAAGAAACTCCTTCAAAATCTTACCAAAGTGACATGTGTCCCCATAGTGTCACATCTAAGACTGTCAAGAAGTGCCATGTACTAAGTAGCTACTAGATATAATGAATATTATTAGAGGTGGTTAAGAAAATATTGAGGTGCTATCAAAATAATTAAATGTAAAAGCAGCTATCAAACTTTAGGACTTGAGTATATGCCACTCTCTAACTCTATCAGGGAAATATTTCATTCCCCTATGCATATGTATCCAAAAAGGATCTTGCCACCAACTCTAGATCTAGTTAGCCTACCAAAACTTAGGAATTAGCAGTGAAGCACCTCAAGTGAATTTAAAGTTATACCCACTACCCAAAGTGGCACATTTATTGTAAAATAGGCTTTATTCACTATAAAATCTTGTATTTCCATTGTAAAAGGGTCAACATATTCTACCAACCTCATGCTACTATAATTTTCCCTCCATGAGCACTTGTATTGGCTAAACCTTACATGCTAAAGATAATTAAGCTCACCTCTTTTTGTTATTATAATGATCTGTCTACTATTTTATGTCTATTGATCTTTAACTATGGGTACTATTCTCCCCTCATTGTCATCCATTCCTAGCACCTCCTCATTTAACTTGGCTATAGGTCATATCTTGTGTGCACCAGGGTTTGCATAGGATTTATTTATAGATAGCCTTCATCTATCTCAATGTTGTATTGTGTTCCCATGCCTCTATGTGAAATACTTATGCATTTAGAGTGACTTGGCAAAAACTATGTGATATTGTCTTGTTCTCAAAGGTTTGCACTATATTTATGATAGTAAGAGTGCTCACTCTATTTTGGGTGCATCACCTTTTAATTTTAGCATTATCTTACCTTCTCCCTCCCTTTTCCCTCAATATCATAGGTTTATATTAGCATTATTTTACCTTTATGATCTTTAGGCATACGTGTTGCTCTTAAACAAGGTGCACTTAGAATAAAAGAAATCCATCCTACTCTAGAGGCTCATCCCAAGGAGTGCAAGGGTTCCACACCTTATGGAGGTTCTCATCATTATGATGAGATAACCAATTCTTGCACACATAGCTACAAAATAATAATTCTATGCCTAATTCCTTAGACTCTTATTCCCCATGCAAGGCCTTCACATTCAACACCCCACCACACAGTTTCCTTATGTCATAGAGCATCCACAAGTGCACATTTTAAATGACAACATGAGGTTAGGTATGGTTCCTAATTGAAGAATGATCTAATGGCACAAGGAGAAAACAAACATAAAAAGGAGATTAATTTTTTCTTTTAAACTTTTGAAACACTTTAAGCAAGCTTACAGTATGAATTTGGCATTTTAAGGACCAAACCATCATGGCACATCTTAAAAGAATGAACAAGGCAACTTGATTATGTATTTCATAAGCATACTTGGGAAGTTAATCAGATCTATAGAATTGTATGAACATTATGTGTTTTGTGCCAAGATCATCCCCTAAAAATTTGGTGTCTTGATGAGTTTTCTATCTCAAGATATATGCCTTCAAAGGTGATCTAGCAATATGGGATGTGCCCAGGGACATCAAGTTAAGGTCAAAATAAATAGCCATTTGGATTTAAAAAATCCTTAGAAAGCTAACATTGAATGCAAGATTGACAAGTGTCATGATTTTTAGAGCTTGGATCAATGATCAGTGACACATGGGTTCTCATCTAGGCCAATAAGTCAAATAAACATCAATGGTTTGCATCTAATTATGCAATTTAATATCAATGATGAACTCAAGGTCAAAAGTTTAGTATATCTTGAGATTGAATATGGTGATGACATGTGGCATGATCATGGCAACTTACTAGATCAATGATGTTCATTTTATCAAACAAAAAGAATATCAATGGCATGCATTCCATCATTCAAAGTAGATACATAATGCATGTAAGGTCAAAAGGTCAATAAACTAGATTACATGTGAGGCTACCAAATGGTGCAAACATATTAACCAAATGGAATAATAGAAGGATCCTTGAGATCAATGTAGGGTTGAAAAGTGGCACAATATAAAGAGAAGATAGAAAATTGATGGAAATGATGAGGGTTAGGATTAAAAGACTCCCATGAGGATCAACATAGCAAATTTGATTGAGTTCCAAGAAGGCATAGGATGTAGACACATATCTAAACTTGAAATGGTTAGGTTTCAAAATGAAATAGGATCCTAAGGAAATGCCATGAAGGAAAACACATTAAATCAAAATATTTCACCACCCCATATAGTTAAACACATAAATACAATATCCAATATGATCTTGTTATCAAGAGCATATCCTACATATCCATCTAACACCATTAAATCTCTACTAAACCTCTCAAGATATTTTAGGGGTAGGTTTTATGTATTTTACATGATAAAAAAACCTTAGTCTATAGATCTTCATTGTAATAATGGCTATATAAAAACCATTAGGGTAATTGGTTTTCATCTATAATGAACCTATATTTAGGATTGGGAGTAATCGTAGAATTGCGGCTATGTAAGAAATGTCAGAAGAGATACCATTGAATGATTTTGTAATATCCCCAACCAATAGGGACTATAGAAAGACAAAAGCTTTGATACCACTGTAACATCCCTAATTTCCCTCAAATTTTGAAGCTAGATATTTTGAATTGCTTTTCTATATTTTACCCTTTTTGATATTTTGCATGAATAAAGATATGATTTTGAGGATAAATTCAAATAGATAAATAAATCACAGTATAATCTCTCAACTGGAAAATCAAATATCTTATTACTTGTCCAGATGATTACATATAAAGTCCTCTGTCATGCATATAAAGAATATTAAAATACTGTCTTAAAAAAACCTAAATTTTCTACAAACTAGAAATAAACCCTGGATCTGGTCCATCTCAGGTTGCTATGTTAAAAACACAGTCACCGTCGTCAGTTATTTTTCTGTTGTCGATGGTATAACACTGTGAAAAAATACCAACGTAAGTCTCTGACAACCTGGGTTGACTGATGTCGGTCGATATCCTACCGATGTCAATTCTTAAGTCAACTAATGTCGATCACTGGACTGATGATGTTGGTCTCTATGCTTCCCATGGTGCTATCCAGCCTGATACAGAATGGTACGAATTTGTATGGATCTGTACGGATCCCATACAAAAGCTAATAGAAAATAGTGCAGCCTGTATGCTGTACTCTAGATCTAAAGAAATATGGCCTAATATGGAATATCTTTATTCTAAATAATTAATTAAACAAAAACTAATGAAATGAATACTTTTAAACCTCTATGATAACCTCTATATGAAGCTATCCCTCAAATTGGCAATAGATCGGCTGATATCTCACAACCTCTAAATCACACACACTAAAAAGTGGACATTCTCCAATGCAAATGGAATCCTGGAACCCTTGGCTCAGTCTTCTCAGAAGAATTCTTCAACAATCAATAGTCAATAATCATCATATCATAATGGCCTCTCTCCAATAAGAAACCCTTATATCTTCTAAAAAGTGTGCTTGCCCTAATTAGGGTTTCATAATTAAGAATTAGGGTTTCTCAATTAAAATATGCTAAATAATTAATATTCAATTAAATCTATCAAATATTAATATCTCCCTCAATATATGCCTGATCCTTGAACCATCTAAAGCTGGTGAATCAAGGAGTGATTCTGTACATGACCATACCAAAATAAGGGTGCTCCGTTACATGTCAAATATCCCTAAATAATAGGAGCTTAGGCAAATGGCATCCACAAGAGCCCAAACAAAAGCCAACTATGGAAATTTTGCTAATCAAAGCCAAGCCAAGCTCCATCATGACCCTCTATTCATCCCATCAGCCTACGAAGGTCGCATAATAGGCTAATCCTCAACTCTGAAGATGTCAACTGAAAAGGGGACATGACAATCTGCCCCTCCTAAAATTGCTTGTCCCCAAGCAATCTCGAAACAATAAACCAATCAATCCACCTAGATCCCAAATGTAGTCATGATCTATACTAATGAAAATCAACACAAGCTCCTGCAATGTCCTTTGAAGTATAACCAAGAGGAATCCACAATCAAACTGGCAAATGCAACTCAACCAATCTCTAAAATCACAACTACCCTGGATGTGTCGATACTGCAGGCTATGTAACTTGTAACTACCAATTCCATCTGCAAAAGATGGTGCCAATCCATCTCATAATGGATGGTAAGAAACTGGAGCTGATTTACACCTGTGTGAAATTAAATCTTCTATCTCTGGGTCAAAAGAAAAATAATGAGCATACCCCACCGTATAATGCTGGTAGGAACCCCCAAACTCCGCTACTGGCTCACTATTATCGAATGGGGAATCAATAGATGGCTCCAATGTCTGACTTCAAGTAGCTGTAGGCTGGATAGGACCCTGTGCACCCCACTCAACAAACCCCACCTCAAAATCCTTGTGAGGTAGCATAGTAGAAAGGATCACTATAATCTCCCCACCCAATCTGCTAATAGCACTAGCACCTCGAATGAGAACACCTTCTATCACTTTATGCGAGTCTGGATGAATACCTACACTATCTAGCAAATACTCCATGAATGATTTAGTGTAGTAAAAATTATACGCAAAAGCATCAACATACTCCCTCGCATACCACAACTGATCCCTCTGTAAAGGTGGCATAGCCAACAGTACCACACTGTCATCTGTGTGAGAAGAATCAATCTGGAGACTCGACTCCACTGGTATCCAAAACTCATCAAGACCAAGTACTCCCAAATCTTGAACATGTATGTCAGTCCCAACAACATGTTCCTCTATAGCAACTGTAGGAACATACTCACCACCAACCACCTCAATATGCAAATGAACTGGGTCTGGGGCTGGTGAAGACCGCAAATGCTCTAACCCCACGGTCACAACCTCTGACTAAAACTATGACTCCTGTAGATCTCACTGTAAGTAGTCACAAGAATAACCTGCTATAACTCCTTTCTATCTCTCCGTGTTGGAGAGATTGACCTTCCCTCTTATGTCTCGAAGATGATGTCTTGCACTGGCAGCCACTAATCTAGCTTCTTTGGCCCTTTGTGACCACATATCACATAAATTTTGTGTCCTTTCCACATCCTTCCAAGTCTGATATGCATGATGTGAAGGTAAAGTAGCAATATGATCATCCACAGAATCTATACCCTTATTATCCATATCATTAGCATGCTCTATGCTGGCCTCCAATGTAGAAGTCTCAAGTGAAACTTCTTGCAAAGATGATATAGACAACTCATTCCCCATGGCTGCCCCCATATCCTCTTGAGCCAAATCAACATGTCTAACAATTGGTGTAGGGCTGCCATCAACCCCTGTAGAAACCTCTTATTTCTCCTTCTTTCTGTTTCATGATGTGGACCCTTTAAAAACAGATGACATATACTGTGTTAATTTGTCTTCGAATGTAGGGTTTGAAAGAAATTCATTCATCCTCCTTTGGTTTTCAACCAACTGGTTCAAACTATGTTTCAGCTTCTCCATATCCTTGTCCCACTATTTTTGAGTACTTGAAGTACCCATGATTTACTAACCAATTCAATGTCCAATCTACCCAATAGGATGTAAGAATTTAGCTCTGATACCACTGTAATATCCCCAACCAATAGGGACTATAAAAAGACAAAAGCTCTGATACCACTGTAATATCCCTAATTTCCCTCAAATTCTGAAGCTGGATATTTTGAATTGCTTTTCTATATTTTACCCTTTTTGATATTTTGCATGAATAAAGATACGATTTTGAGGATAAATTCAAATAGATAAATAAATCATAGTATAATCTCTCAATTGGAAAATCAAAGATCTTATTACTTGTCCAGATGATTACATATAAATTCCTCTATCATGCATATAAAGAATATTAAAATACAGTCTTAAAAAAACTTGAATTTTCCACAAACTAGAAATAAACCCTGGATCTGGTCCATCTCGAGTTGTTGTGTTAAAAACACAGTCACCATCGTCAGTTATTCTGCCGTTGTTGGTGGTATAACACTGTGAAAAACTATCGACGTCGGTCTCTGACGACCTGGGTTGGCTGATGTCGATCGATATCCTGCCGATGTCAGTTCCTGAGTCAACTGATGTCGGTCACTAGACTACTAATGTCGGTCTCTTTGCTTCCCATAGCGCTATTCGGCCTGATGTAGAACAGTATAGATTTGTACGGATCTATATGGATCCCGTATAAAATCTAATAGAAAATAGTGTGGCTTATATGCTGTACTCTAGATCTAAAGAAATATGGCCTAATATAGAAGATCTTTATTCTAAACAATTACTCAAACAAAACCTAATGAAATAAATACTTGTAAACCTCTGTGATAACCTCTGTATGAATCTATCCCTTGAACTGACAATAAATCAGCTGATATCTCACAACCTCTGAATTGCACACACTGAAGAGTGGACGTTCTCCAATGCAAATGGAATCCTAGAACCCTTGGCTCAGTCTTCTTAGAAGAATTCTTCAACAATCAATAATCAATAATCATCATATCATAATGGCCTCTCTCCAATAAGAAACCCTTATATCTTCTAAAAAGTGTGCTTGCCCTAATTAGGGTTTCATAATTAAGAAATAGGGTTTCTCAATTAAAATATGCTAAATAAATAATATTCAATTAAATCAATCAAATATTAATATCTCCCTCAATACATCTCCGATCCTCGAACCGTCTGAAGCTAGTGAATCAAGGAGTGATTCTGCACATGACCATACCAAAATAAGGGTGCTCTGCTGCATGTCAAATATCCCTAAATAATAGGAGCTTAGGCAAACAGCATCCACAAGAGCCCAAATGATAGCCAACTATGGAAATTTTGCTAATCAAAGCCAAGCCAAGCTCCACCATGACCCTCTATTTATCCCATCAGCCTACGAAGGTCGCATAATAGGCTAATCCTCAACTCTGAAGATGTCAACTGAAAAGGGGACATGACAGAGTTCAGGTCTAATAACATGAAGAACATATCAAGATCAAACATGGTACCCCAAATTTCATTAAGGTGGTGGTTATTTTAGAGGTTGAGAAATATAATGGAGCATTTAATGAAGTTCTAAAGTTTTTGGAGAATTTCTTATGATTGATAGATCATGACTTGACATCTCAGGATTAATGCTAATCGATAAAAAGGTGGTTGGGACTCATTTATTGATTCCTACTTCCCCTTTACCATATATCCCAATTATGTTCCCCATGTGGACTATCTCTTGACTCTCAGATATTTTTTCTTGGAGGAAAGAGGCTCATGCTTTTTGGCATGCCCAGGTGTTTTGTTATTTTTCAAAATAATGGAGTTTTATTCCTAATTAAATAAAAAAGTCTGAGTAGGGTTAATCAATAAATAATGTGCAATAATTAAGCCATTAATTTGTGTAAATAAATTGTATTTCTACCTTTTCTAAAAATAGTAATAATAGAGAGAAAATCAAACTTAGCTAGAAACTAACTGAGACAGATGTTGTAGGGTCTAGAAATTTTTGTGTTGGCTAAGGAAACTATAACAAATAGGATGTTGGAGTTTATTTTTAGATTGGGTAGGAGTGATAAAAGTGGGACACCCTACTATTCAGTGATGTAATATTTTTTTGATGCTATTGTCTAGGTGATCTAAGTTTTTTAGGTTCTACTCGGTAGGTCTGTGTTACCCTATCAATGAAATATTGAAGCTTGGAAGTTTGTAAAGCTCACTATGCATCTATTTTAATATTCAAATCCCTAGGATATCTTTGTGCTTGAACTTGAATGGTAACTTGGGAAAGAGAGAGAAGGGGTTAGTGTGTAAAGGATATGCTAGATGCACTTCACACCCCATGTGTGGGCATGCTACCTACATACCAATAATCTGAAGAGGGATCAAGCTGTATGTAGTTCTCCCATTGAAGTTCTTAGTTTAATAGTGAATCAAATCCAAGAAATGCTAAAAATGGGTATGCTTGAGATGGCTAGGGACTAGTATGAAGAATTGGTTTAGATTGAAAGTGTATAGGTTGGATGTATGTAGAGAATAGGGAAGATTACTTGAGTGGTCTTGCTTGTATTTTTGCTTGCTTGAATGATATTTTCTAACCATTTCCAGATGATATTTGAATGGGATTTTATATGGATCTATTGGTCATGGGTTGAATGTATTTGCATTAGGCCAACAAGAAAGAGGATAAGAATTGAAATAATCTAACCATTGGGGTTAAAAATGCATTTGGATAGGAGAATCAAAATGGGGACACCCTAGGGTCTAGCACTATAGTTCAAGTTGGGCATTATTGTCCTAGAGATGTAAGTTTTCTAAGTTTTGTCCATTGTCCTTGTGTGAACCTACCTATAAAATTTTAGATGCTAGATGTTTATAGATGATTAGGAATAAGCAAAAAGGTGTCTAGAAGGGTTATTAGAGTGTGTAAGAGTGATCTATGGGTTGGGTGTCCTAAGCCACACTCAAGTTACCAGTTTTCCATTTTTATATGATTACATTTCCTCCCTCACCCTTTATTATAGTGATGTAACAAAGCAAAATACTAGGATAAAGGAAAAAAGAAAAAAATATAAAGCATAACTGTAAAGGTGAAGCTCATGAAGATATGTGATGCTAGATATGCATAGAGAGAGCATGGTGTGAAGTGTGAATTTGTAATGAAAAACATAGAGCAGATCAGTTCTTACTAGATAAACTATATCTAAAATAAGAACATATAAAAGCTGGGTAAGAGAGAGGAAGAGAAATGAATGAATACACCTCATTAAGTATGCAAACAAATACAAAAACTATTATGATGTTGGATTGTGCTGGGTGTGTGTTATACTAAATGTTATATCATGAATGGAGCTGAGTGCTCAATTCCCTAAAAAGTTGTTCAAGAATACAAAGGCTAGCCATTTGGCTCAATTGTTATCTACTAGGTGAAGCTAATGAATTATGCATGTGTCAATCAATGTTTGGACTATGTGTTTATTCCATTTTAATAGGTGACTCAAGAATACAAAGGCTAGCTATTCTTTTGGATCCATCATTACCCCATGAAGTGAAGCTATAAATTGATACCAATATAGAATAGATGTCATATGAGATGGCTCATGGAGCTCATAGATGTTCTAAAAATCTGACAATGTGGCATGGATAGCTGAATGTATGTTGGAAACTAGGCCACTCTTGACCATTCCAAAAGATAGAGATTAGGCTCATATGAAAGCCACTCCAAAACTAATGCACTAGGCATATATGAAATCCAAATTAGGGACTTAGATACTCAAGAAGTTAAACTTATATGAAAGTTCAACTTGAAAAAGATGCCAACCACCTGTAAATGGAGTAAGGCAAACAACTATTGAGAATGCCTAGGTAATAAATTAAACTCAAAAACTAAAGAAGACCAATGTGCTACACACATTACCCCAATCATTGGTGTCTAGAACCTAGATTTTAATCTAGAAGTTATGCCAATTACCTCTTTTAAAAATTTAAGTGAGATCCATCCTGATGTATATGATACCCACTATATTTGGATTCCCTAAAAAAATTATACTAAAATTGTGATCTAGGAATTTGACTCAAGATAGGATGGTTAGTATGATGTTAGTTTCAAAATGAAAACAAAATGAAAGAAACATACTAACTAGCATAAAATCTCTAGGCCTAGACACTAGGGAGAGATTAGTTAATAAACATGAATAAAACACAACTAAAATTAAAAAAAAACTCTCTTTTACCTTCCTTGGATGTTACAAAATGCTTGTTGTAGTGGCTTGCTTAGCTTGTGCTCATGAAGTCCTTGGCAATGGAAGCTTGGTTACCTCCATCTTTCCTTGGAACCTTTGGCTTGTGGCTTGACTTAGATTGAAATCAATTTGTCATGGTAACACTAGTTTCAATGTCTTTTGGAATTATTTATGCATTATAACTTTGCATTATCAAGACTTAAAATTCATGTGGTGAGGCCTCCTATTTATAGATTTTTGAGAATGTCTATAATCAACCTGAACCATCTATCCTAAGATTGAGATGGTTGAGTATTATTTCAATTTTTGGAATTAAGTTTATAATTATCCTCATCATGACATTAGAATAAGGGGAAATTAAGAGGCATGGAGGGAATCATGGAAGGCATTGATGAGGCATGGAGGACATGAATCTTGATATTTGTGGCATTTATGGCCTAGGGATGTCTTCCCAAGTAATGAGGTCACCTGATGATGCATATATTCAATATTTATTTCTAAAACAAATTATTCAACAAGTTTCTATGTAATTCTTAATTAGGCCTTGATTTGGGCTAATTAACACTTAAGCATGTTTAAGAACTTTGTGCACTAATTACTCAAATTGATTAGAATGTCTTGTTATTAGTCTAAAATTCAATTAGATTGGAATTTGAAGTCACTATCAGATGATTTGGATCCATTATCCCATTTAGGATGTTATCAACAAAAAATAAAAAAGGCACATGTCTTGTGTAAAAGATTTGATAGGAAAGATTAATCTAGAGCACCTAGGTGCGAAATTGGCATTTTGACTTGAAATGATCTGATCAAAGTTAGTTATCCCATAAATTGCATTGCCCCATTTTTAGATACCCTAGCCAAAATCAACACTTGAATATGTTAGTTTCATATCATTTAGTGTGTTTTAGTGTTTTTAGGCTAAATTGTGTATTTTGGGCAGAAATTGGTCAAAAGCCTTATTGGAGGTTATCAGTGGCTAGATTTAGGTGTCTACAAAAACTGCTAATTTTGACTAATCTAGATGTGCAAAAATTGTAGCCGAGTTAATTTTTTTTCCTATTAATAGAAAACATAGGTGTTTTTATGCCTAGACAAGAGCACCAAAATGAGGACACCCTTATGTTTGGCACTGCTATCCATTTTCAATTCTCTTATTATGTGTTGAAACTAGTTGTTGATCTAGAATTGTCACTATTTTTATATTCTATTCTGACTGGTTTAACCTCTAAATTTTGAATTAGGTGATCTAAATGCTGCTATTTTGACTACTAAGAGCTTTGATCTCTATGATAAAACCCTTATTTATTTCCCCTTCTTTTGAGGGTAGGAATGATTAAACCTGCAATGACTACCCTTAGAAGAAAAGAGTCTTACAAGTGTGTTTTTCTACATAGATACATTTGACAAGATATCTCTAGATATAGTAATGTTTGTATTGAGAGATTTATAGACCAATAGGGGTATGCCTAAATAGATATAACAATGTAAAATTATGTACAATAGACTTAACTAGAACTAAAAATATTAGATGTTATTTGTTAGTTGTCAAGGAGGGATGGATCATGATGTCCATCAGGGCATCCAAGAAAGCAAGGAAAATGCATGATATGGATCATGTCATTACAAAAATAAAAAATAAATCAAGAAAAAAACACATGGAGCAAGAAGCAAGAATCATACAAGAGTGTCTAAGGGGCCAAGCAAACAAAGGACATGGGCATATGTCACTCAAATTAGAAAACAAACATACAAGGCATGTTCAAATACCACATACACATACAATAGAAATAATCAAGATTGGTATGAGGGCCACATGCACATAGAAGAGTACAAACAAGTGAAATTGGCAAATGTACAAAGGTACACATGCACAAATAGAATCAAAGGACATTGGGAAATGTCCTAAGGCACACATAGGAGATAAGAAGAAACTAGAAATATAATCTAACAAGCTACACTAAGCAAGAAGAGAAAACATGTAATAACTAGAAATATAGGATCACATTTAACTAATCAAAGAAAGAATGAAAGTATGAAAGACATGTTTAGTACAAGACTAGGTATATGCTAAGAAATACACAAGTGCTAGATACTGATGTTATGTCGATAAAGTAATCTATGTAAGCTAGTAGATAATGAACATTAACATGATAACTTAGAGTGTGGAGTGTAGGAATGATATAACTTGGATGGTGTAGTCATGTAAAAGATGCCCCTAGTGGGTATGTATATTGATGTGTGTCTTGAATGTATAAGTAGGATGCCCCCTCAATGGGTAGAATGACACAATCAAGGAAATGGAAGTCATTGAACACACTCAAATAAGATCAAGTGAAGCATGTAAATGTAGATAATCAACAAACAATAGCATAACATAGAAAATTTAAGTCTAACACAGTAGTAGAAATGTAAAAGATGGATGATGCATACAATCTAAATGTTTTCAGTATTTTTGATATATTTGAATGTTTTTAGATTTTTTAAAATGTCTGATATGAGCTATGTAAAATCAATCATAAAGAATATATGTACAAGAAATATAATAAATTATGTAAAAGTAAGCAAAAAAAAACTATGTATAATAAATATTGAGAATAAATGATACTAATTGATGAGTCTCATGCGAGACTCCCCATCATTGTGTCCTGTATCAAAAAAGGAATCATGTGTTATTGTGACGCATGAGGGAATTATTGTGAATATGACTCTAAATATTTGATATCATTGTTGTTATCTTTGAAATTATAATAACCTATATTGTTCCACTCATCATTATCATCTTGATTTTGAATCAATGGAATGCTAGTGTTGATGTTTGTTGTATTTAGATCTTTTCCTTTGATAAATTATGTTTGTGACTGATTTGCCTTATAAATCCCAAGCCTTGGTGACAAACATTATCAACTACTAGAATAGGAGTAGTGATGCCTTGAGCATGCTTGCCCAATCCTTGACCTTGATATTCAAATTGTTGTACATATTTTTGACCAAACCCATACTGCTTTGAAAGTTGAGCCTCATTTTGGAGAGGTAGATGTGCATTTTTTTTGTGCTTTACCTGTGCTTGTGGTATTGTTCCTTGTTTTGATTTTTATTTTTGATCCTTTTATTATTCTAAGTTATGCTTTTGTAACAAATTTTGTACTATTTTTGAATTTGACCCTTTGTGAATGTGTTCTTTTTATCATTGTGGATTACTTGATTGATTTCCCTTGTATAGGGTCCTTATTAGTAATTATCTATTGTATATGTGTTTTCATTTCCAAACATGAATCTGTGTGATGCCCATGCATTCTATGATATGCATAATAATATTTGGATCTTCTTACTAGATGTAGAGGAGGTAGTTTGATCAACTTAGATTTAATCATTTCCCATAGTACCTCACTTGAACTCCTATTTGATCTTTAAATACTTTTAGAATCAGTAGTTTTAAAATTAGCTTATTATGATTTCTTGTTTTGATATATAATATTTCTTGTGACCAATTGACTTGGTGAAGGTGCATATACATGATTGACATCAGGGTGACTTTGAGGTTTTTGCATTATAATCTAATTTTTCAATGTTGTGATCTTTTTCATGTAATACCTGATTTTACATTTGTAAATCTAAAAGTAACTTTCTCATACTAGTGATTTGATCCCAAAGAGTCTCACAAGTGCAAACTCTATTTGCTTCCAATTGAACATGTAAGCACATATACTAAAGAGGGTTGATATAGTATAGGCCACCTCACCTTTTGGAGGGGTGATAACATTGACCTAGTTAGAGGGAAAGTAACTATCACCCTCTTGAGGGAGAGGAGGCAAAGGGATTTCTTTCCTATGCATGAAATCTAACATTGAAATAAGAATAGCTAAAGAGGCATATACATCTAGGTAGAAACCATGTATATGGGCTAAAATGCATGTAAGTGGAGTTATACTTTGTATATAAATATGATTATATAGAACATTCCACATGATAGATAGCAAATAAGGGATAGAGAACATGGAATTGTGCATTAATGCATAGAAAACTTAGACTTGAATCATGACATTTCTAATATGTTTTGCAAGATAGTCTTGAAAATTTTTCCTCATGAGAGAGAGAAAGTATGTAATAGAGAGCATGACATTGTGCATGAATACATTTAGAACTTTGATATGTGATATGACATTTCTAATGTTTTTAGCATGTTAAACTTGAAATTTTTTCCCACATGAGAGATAAAGAGCAAGTGATAGAAAGCATGAATTTGTGCATGAATGTATGATAAAATTTGGCATGAACTATGAAATTTCTAATATGTTTAGCATGATAAGCTTGAAAATTATTCCATATGAGAGAGAGAGTATGCAAAAAGAATATTGAAATCTTGTACATTTTTGGAAATGAATATTGTAATATCATCTATTATTATGAAAATTAAGCATGAAAGGAAAAGAATGAAACTTTGTACTAACATATGATAGACTTCATCATTCATGTACATAATAGGGCCCATTATGGTTTCCTTATTATTTGTAAGAAATGTATGAAAAGTTTGTAAACAAATGAGCAACATTTTTTCAATCTGAGTATGGATATAAGGTAATACCTCAAGAAGCAAATTAGGAGCTAGTACATGAAACTAGGAATTTTTCAAAAATATTTATGCAAAATACTATGAATTTTTGAAATTTGAAGTGATTTTTTGATTTATATATGCAATCAAAAATTTATAAAATGATTGGAAAATTATAGGAAAATTACTGAGACCTAGTTGATGCAACTAGGGTTTGAAATAAAATATTTTTGAAATTAATATGAATTTATAAAATTTGAAATGATTTTCTGATTTTAATATTCAACTAAAAATTTAGAAAATAAATGGAATATTAAAGGAAAATTAGTGGGACCTAGTTGATGCAACTAAGGTTTGAAATAAAATATTTTAGATTTTTACTACAAAATTTTAAAATTTGAGAGGAATTTCTGATTTTGATTTTTAAAGAAAAATTCATAAATTAATTTGGAAAATGAAGTAGGAATTTACCCTAGGGTTTCTAGGGTTTTTATGTAAAATTCAAAGTAAGTTGGGTTCACCAAATGTTTTGTTATTTTTTAGAAAAATAGAGTTTTATTCCTAATTAAATAAATAGGTCTAAGTAGGGAAATCAATAAATAATGTGCAATAATTAAGCCACTTATTTGTGTAAATAGATTGTGTTTTTACATTTTCTAAAAATATTAATAATAGATAGAAAATCAAACTTAGCTAGAAACTAACTGAGATGGATGTTTCAGGGTCTAGAAATTTTTGTGCTAGCTTGGGAGACTATCAAAAATAGGATCCTAGAGTTCATTTCTAGATTGGATAAGAGCGCTAAAAATGGGATACCCTGCTATTTGGTGTTGTAGTCCTTTTTTGGTGATATTATCTAGGGGATTTGGGTTTTTTGGGTTTTGCTCAATAGGTCTATGTTACCATGTTAGTGAAATATAAAATTTTAGATATTGGATGTTTACAGATGATTAGGAATAAGAATAAAAGTTTTTAGAAGGGTCATTAGAGCATGTAAGAAGGATCTATGGGTTGGATGTCATAAGCCACACTCAAGTTACCAATTTTGCATTTTTATATGACTACACTAAGCTATGCCAAGTTTGTACTTTAACACCTATTTGATGTAATAAAAGACTAAATTCCTCCATTTCCAAGCTAAATTGAAGTGTGTTTCATAAATTCATTAATGTGGTTAAGTGAATGTATGATTTCCTTTGCCTCTATCTGAGTTTTCTCACCTTCATGAAGTGTCTTGTAAATTTTACAAGTCATTCTAAGTGTAATAGATAGTTTTTTGATTGGTTTGAAAGTGGACAATTGCCCTCCCATGCTAGATTGATAGCTAATTCATGCCTTTTTGTGAAATATTTATGTGAAAGTGGTCAAAGAGTGAATGTAGTGATATTCAATAATCTTGAAGGTGTCTGATAATGTGTATTGTGTAAGTACAAGTGTTTAAAACATTGGTGCACCACCTCTTTTTATATGTTTTCATGCATTATAGTCTATTTCTCTCTCTTTTCCAAGAAAAATATTAGTTTAGGTGATAGGTCCAATAGGAATCTGACATTTTTTAGAGGCTTAACCTCACCATAAGACACCCACATCTTGATGTTATTCCCATTTTATGGCTTAGTTGAAGGGAGCCTGAAAAACTTCCCCCATAGGTGCAAATTAAGACCACAACAGTTTATGGCATGCCCGGTGGGACACCAAAAACACATTCTCCATAGATAAATTTTGGAGTTGAGGAGAATTACTTGTAGTAGATAAATACTTACATCATCATTAGAAGCTAAAAATTATTGAAATTATAGAATTCATAACATCATCCAGGCAAAACTCTCATGCCAAAGGTTACTACAAGGTTAGAAAATAGAGGTATTCCTCTTGAATTCATTGAGTTGCCTTCTATTTCAAATAAAATATCAAGGTTTAGTAGGATAAGACCTTATCCTTAGAAGAAATATTCATTTCCTATTCATCTTTTTGTCTTAAGTAGTGCAATCCCCACTATCCAAATGGCCATCAGAAACCAAGTATTTATTTAATTCAATAGAGTTAGTCCACTAAATTTAGTCCATTTTGATGACATCCTTGTATCTACCCTTAATAGTATCTTATTCTTCCCAAGATAAGACCAAATAACTCCTATTTAGCACATTCAGGATGTTGCCAACCTTTGTTCAATTCAAAATATTACTCAAGATAATATATCTATTAGACTGCTTGCTACTTCCTTCAAATTAAAAACACTACATTGGTATAAAAATTTCCCATTGAATTTCATTGCTACCTAGGATGAATTAGGTGCAGCCTAAGTTAGACAATTTAAATTAAAATTTGATCATCTATCCTTAGTTGAATAATTGACTACTATAAAGAGGTCTCCTCATGAGTTTATGTCTAATTTTAACCTTAGATTTTGAAAAAATGGACCAAGATACTTGAATTGATTATACCATCTCCAAAATATGCCTTCTTGTACTATCTAAAATCCCTTAACTCTGATATTAGTGTGATGATTCAGTCAATGGGTGGTATTACTTTTCCAAATGCATATGAGTTGTAATAAGAGCAGAGAATAGCTTGATGAAAGTTGGTAAACTCTCACCAAGGCATCCAATGCCTATATTTCTAGAATTGAAACCATATCCATGCCCTCAAGTCTAATCTTTAGCTCCTATTCCATCCCCTAAAGGTTAAATTATAGCCCCTTATAGTCAAGCTAGTGAGTTTGGAGAGTTGAAAAGTGTGTTGCAATATTTTGAGAATGAAATAGTGAAACTCAATAAATAGTAGTACTAGCTTAATAGGTCTTATCAACAATAAAATCAAACCACATATCAATAATTTAGAGATCAAAGGCCTTCTTATCCAGGGTTTAGAGAAAATATACTACCCACTAACCACAAGGAGCCATAACTCAAGATAAACCATATACAACTCTTGATCCTAATACACCTTCCTCTTCAAGAACTATTATTCCCACACCACCTCAAAACAACTTGATGCAAGATCCAAATTGGTAGCCACTTAACCTTAATGATGCTTAAAGCTAACCCTCGGTCTCACAAAACATCACTATGCCACAAGTGACACAAGAAGATTTTTATTTTCAAGAAGGTCAATATCAAGAGATATGTTTGGAACCACAAGGAGAGACTCAAAAATTTCAATGGTAGACTGATGCTATTAATGTAAATTAGCAAATGGATGATTAGATTACATTCAACTAGGTTGGTGAGACTAGCAATATAATTAGTCAAGTTGAAACTCTAACTAGAGATATAAAAAGATCCATTGATGAGACTCAAGATGTGATTAGTGATTCAAGTACCCATAATGTTGTTACCAAAATCATAAAATATCAACTTGATGTCCCTATAATATAGAAAGGTTAGAATATAGAGGTTGGAAAAGTTCCTCAAATGTCCCTAGATCAAGAGTAACCAATGGTTTAGAAAGAGCATCCAAAGGTTAGTGGGGCCTAATTCAGTACAATAGATCAAATGAAGAATTCTAAAATTATCAATCACATGTGGGATTACCTCATTATTCCAGGGCAAAAGGATATGCTCATTCAAGAGCTCTTAGCTCTTAAATTGCCTCTAAAGCTAGTTGAGAAAGAAGGTGTTGTCCTAATTAATTTAGAGAACCAATTAAACAAAAAGTATAATAGGTACATAATATAGTAAAGGTGGAAAAAATATAGGTAAAATCAAATAAAAATCCTCCTTTTTACCTCTCTTTGATAATTGGTCACACTTTAGTTCATAACTATATGGTGGATAGTGGAGCCAGTAACACTATTATGCCTAAGAAAATTATAGACAAGCTTGGTATCATTTATGATCCAAACACTAAAGGGGTATTAAAACTAGATGGATCCCTAAAAAAGAGAGTAGGCATCATAAAGGATCTAAAGTTGACACTTCATGCTTGTCCCAATGTTACCATTCAACAAGATGTAGTTATAGTGGACTTGTCTCCCTACTTTGCCATGTGTCTATCGAGGGTATTCACCTCAAAGATTGGAGGATACTTGTCATTTTATTGGACATATTTGATGTTCAAAACTAGGTATATTACCAAGGTATAAATACATTCTAAACCCATATAATTCTTCCATTTAAAGCCATATGTGCCAAGTGTTGTAAACACTAACTATATCATCTCAGATGAGGTACTAGAAAATAGTGAAGTGAAAGATGAATCACCTTTATATGGAGTTCCAAATATATTACTTGATGAGTGGGATTACAACTTACATGAAGATTATCCTTATAAGCTAATTGTAGAAGGAGGATTTGGTGTTTATTACCTCCATGAGAATGAAACACTAATTCTAGCCATGACAAAGGATGATGAATCTAGTGATGGTCTATGGAAACTATAGTTTGATGGATCAAAGACTAAAAATGGTACTAAGTATAGAATGATGTTAATTTTTCCAAAAAAATAGAGGTATTTATCTTCTCTTAAGTTTTAGTTTGGTTGTTCAAACAATGTTGTAGAATATGAGGCACTAGTTCATGGTTTGCAGTGGGTTAGAAAGATGAAAGTCAACACCCTAGAAATTTTTGGTGATAATGAACTTGTATTTCACCAAGTAAGAGGTCTAAATATATGCAAAAATCCATTGCTTAAGTCATTTAAGCATATGGTATGGGACTTGAAGATTTTCAGGCTTTCAACATTTAAACTAAGGGATGAGAATAAACATGCAGATAAATTGGAAGACATTGGGGCACAATTTAGTATCCCAGATGATATTATGAGTGAAAAGGCTCAATAACACATTAAGGTGGTGGTAAAACCTTATATTCCAAATAACCATGATAATTGGCAAGTGTTTGAAAATGATAATCAAATTATCAGGTTCTTTCAAGAAGAAGATGAGTTTTCCTCAAAGAATCAACCAATGTTCTTACAATAATATGGTGATCAAATTATGAAACTAAAAACAAATAAGTTACCCAAAGGATTAGTCAAAATTGAGAACATATTCAGTGGTGATGATGAGTTGATGAAGGAAAATTTATCTTTGTTAACCAAGGAGGAACACTATGCCAATGTGGATATTGTAATTGGTAAGAGCTTAAAATTGGGTAAGGTATGTACTCATTCAGAAAAATAAGCTTTCATTGAGTTATGTTCAAACTTTGTTGATGTGTTTGCATGAAAATATAATGACCTCTAGGGATTTGATCCAAGTATAGCTCAACAAACCATTGAGTTAGAGACTAAAACTAAACTGGTAAGACAAAGATAAAGGCATATCAATCCAAAGCTTGAGCCTTTAATGAGAACTGAGATTAATAAGATCATAGAGTCAGCTATATTATTTCCAATCAAACACTCAACTTGGGTGGAAAACCTTGTTCCAATATAGAAGAATAATGGTGAGATTAGACTATATGTTAACTTCTATGATTTGAATAAGGATTCCCTTGAATATCATTATCCATTACCATCTATGGAACACATTATACAACTGATTACAAGTTCAAAAATATTTTATTTATTGGATGGATATAGTGGCTACAATTATATTTTGGTCAAGGAAGAAGACCAATTCAAGATAGCCTTCACCATCAAGTGGGGGAAATTTATGTATAAAAATATGCCCTTCAATTTTTTTTAATGATAGAGAAACCTCTTAGAGAGCCATGGATATGGTATTCTAGGGATTTCTTAATAGGTTTATACTTATTTATTTGGATGATATAACAATATTTTCAAAGAATACAAGTGAACACATGATTCACCTCAAGCACGTGTTTGAAAGGTGTAGGCAATTTTGGGTGTCTCTAAATCCTAAAAAGTGTGTCTTCTTAGTTCATAAAGGTAAACTTCTTGGGAATGTGATTTCAAAACATGGTATGAACATAGATCCTAATAGGATAATTTTAATTATTGCACTTTGCTTGCCCAATCACAAGAAGTATTTTCAAATATTCTTAGGGAAAATCAATTTATAAGAAGATATATTTCAGATTTTTCCACTTTAGCTAAGCCACTCACAACCATGCTAAAGAAAAACCAGAGTTTTAGCTGGTCCAAGGAAGGAGTAGAGAGTTTTGAAGAGATCAAGAAGGCCATAGCTGGTGCTCATACACTCCTAAACTTAGATTTCACAAAGGATTTCATCTTGTATTCTTATGCTTATATCGAAACCATTTCAAGCATTATCATGTAACAAAATCATGAGGATTTAGGTCAGCCAATAGCTTTCTTTAGTCAAGTCTTGGAAGAATATGAAGCAACATACTCTTTTGTTGAAAAAATGTACTTTTAGTTATAAGGTCTCTTAATAAATTTAGATACTTATTATCTAAAAATAAGATACACTTGATGGTTTCCCATCCAAGTATCAAGGAGTTTCTATTGAATAAAGACATAAATGAGAAAATAACTAGCTAGATAATGAAGGTAATGGAGTATGATGTGAAAATCAAGGTCACTAAGATGGTCAAAGGCAAAGGAATTTGTGAGCATATAGCCCAAGATTTTCAAGAGGTTAATGAGGTGGTTCTAGTATCAAATGATGAAGAAGTTGTAGCTAATCATACCTCACTTTCCAGTTGGTTTCATGACTTGGTAAGATATCTCCAAGATGGTATTTATCCCTCTCATCTAAGTGCTTCAAAAAGAAGATATTTAAAGTTGCAATCAATTTCATTTCTTCTTGTTGATGGTGTTTTTTTCAAGAAATATATGAATGACACATTGCTAAGGTGTATAGAGCTAAGCCAAACACAAATTTTGATTGATAAATTTCATGATGGAGATGGTGGAAGGCAATATTATGAAAAGACCACAACCCTTAATATTATGAGAGGTGGTTATTATTGGCCTAGCCTATTTGGTGATTTCAATGCATGGGTTAAAAAGTACAAAAAATGTGCTATGTTTATAGGAAATGTGAAGTTTTCAGCCCTACCTCTCTAATCAATTATAGTGATCAACCCTTTTTCCAATGGGGATTGGAATTTATTATTCTCATTAACACCCTTCAAGCTCAGGACACAAATGGATCCTAACTACTACAGATTGCTTCACTAGATGGATAGAATTAGTAGCAATGAAAGAAGTAAATGAATTCAATGTTCTTGATTTATATGAAGGTTTGATTAATAGATTTAGAGTTAATTTAACCATAATTTATGATAATGCTATGGCCTTTTTGGGGACTAATATTAGCTAATGGGTTGTTCAACATGAAATCTACCTCAATACTTCAAGAAATTATTATCTACAAGGCAATGGCCTTGTTGAGTCCACAAATAAGGACTTATTAAAGATCATAAGGACTATTGAAGATAATTATAGGTCATGGTATCTTAAGCTGAAATAATATTTGTGGGATGACAAGATTACCTACAAAAGATCAATATCCAATTCTCCATACAAGCTAGTATATGGTAAGAAAGTAAGATTATCTATTTTTTTTGAGTTTCTTGCTTTAGAAATAATGCATCAACTAGAGTTATTAGAGAATTAACCAATGGAAATTAGATATGATAAGATTATAGAGATGGAATAAGTTTGAAATTAGTCCATGCTAGCCATGGAAATCCATCAAGCATAAGTGAAGAGAGCCTTTGACAAGAAAGCTTCTTCAAGAAGTTTTAAAGAAGGAGATTTGGTCCTCAAGTGGAATGAGGACAGAGCTAAGCTAGGAAGGAATGAAAAGTTTGACTCTCTTCAGAGTGGTCCATACAAAATATCTATCTAAAAATCCCACAATGACTTCTAACTTAAAAATATGGATGGTGAAGAGCTTCCTATCCTAGTTAATGTAATACATCTGAAATATTGCTATTAAGGAAGCTAGGTTCCTTGTACATAATTAGTTTTCCTTATTTTCCTCCAAGTGATATTTTAGCACACCAGTTTTCTTGTGTGTTTTCACAAATAAGTGTTTCCTTTGCACATTTGCTTTGTTTTAGAGTAGTTCCCTATTTTATATGTTTTCTTCCTTGTTTTGGAGGAAGGAGTTATTTTTTCAAGTTAAAAGGTCTCTTACAGTCATGGATTAGATTTGTCATTATTTATGAGTTTAAGAGTTATGTAAATGGTATATTTATCAAGAATATTAGGCATGCTTCCCAACTAATTCACCAAAGATGTTGGCCAAAATTGGCCTACATACCAAAACTTTGATGGATCTAAGGGAGGAAGTTGAGCAAGGTTATTGATTGAAGAATGATCCAATCGCACAAGGAGCGGATATAATTTAAAAAGTGATAAATTATTTCTTTAAATATTTTAAAACACTTTAATCAAGATTAAAGTGTGAATTTGGCATTTTCAAAGACCAAATTGTCATGGCACATCTTATAAGAACAAACAGGGAAATTTGATTGTGTATTTTATAAGTGCACTTAGAAAGTCAATCAAAGCTATAAAATTATATGAACATGATGTGTTTTGTGCCAAGATCATCCCATATAAATTTGGTGTCTTGATGAGTTTTATATTTCAAGATATATGCATTCAAAGGTGACCTAGTAGAATGGGACATGCCCAGGGATGTCAAGTTAAGGCCGTAAGAAATAGCCATTTAGATTCTAAAAATACTTAGCAAGTTGAAGTTAAACATAAGGTTAATAAGTGACATGATCTTGGGAACTTAGTTCAATGATAAATAGCACATGGGTGCTCATCTAGGTCAATAAGTCAAAGAAAGATCAATGATGCATGTCTAATTTTATAGTTAAATATCAATAACAAGTTCAAGGTTAAAAGGTCAGTGGATCTTGAGATGAAACACAGTGATGACATGTGGCATGATCATGATGAATTACCAGATCAATGGTGTGTATTTGATCAAGTAGAAGGAATATCAATGATACATATTCAATCATGCAAAGCATATCGATGATGCACATAAGGTCAAAAGGGTAATAATCTAGATTACATATGAGGTTGTCATGTGGCACAAGTGCATTAACCATATAGAGTAATAGTAGGATCTTGAGGATCAATGTGTGGATAAAAAGTGGCATGGTTTGGAGAGCAAATACAATATCAATGATAATGATGAGGGTCAAGGTTACAAGACTCCCATGGGGATCAATATAGTAGATTTGATCAAGTTTTAGAAAGGCACAAGATGTGGACATGTATCCAAACTTGTAATGGTCAGGTTTCAAAATGAAATAGGCTCCTAAGGAAATGTCATGAAGGAAAAAACATTGAAACAAAATATTTTTCCACCCTAGGTAGGTAAATTCATAAATGTGAGATCCAATATGATCTAGGTTACCATGAGTAGATCTTGAAAATATATCTAACACCATTAAAGCTCTACTAATCCTCTCAAGAGATTTTAAGTGTAGATTTTACATCTTGCACATGATCAAGAAACCCTAGTCTAGAGATATTAATTATAATAATGGATATATGAAAATAAATAGGGTAATTGGTTTTCATCTATGATGAACTTGTATTCAAGATTGGGAGTAATGGAAAAATTGTGGCTGTGTAAGAAATGTTAGAAGAGACACCATTGAATGAGTTTAGGTATAATAACATGAAGAACATATCAAGATCAAGCATGGTGCCCCAAAGCTCATCAAGATGATGGTGATTTTAGATATTGATAAAGACAATGGAGTATTTAATGAAGTTCCAAAGTCTCTAAAAAATTTCCTATGTTTGATAGATCTTGACTCAACATCCCAAGATTAATGCTGATTGATCAAAAGGTAGTTGGGCCTCATACTCCCCATTTTCTTATCCATGGAGACTCTATCTCAACTCTCAAATATTTTTTCTTGGAGTAAAGAGAATATTATGTTTTTGGCATGCCTAGGATATGCCAAGTTTGTACTGTAACACTTATTTGATGCAATAAAAGATTGAATTCCTCCATTTGCAAGCTTGATTGAAGTGTGTTTCATAAATTCATTGATGTGGTTAAGTGAATGTATGATTTAATTTTTCTCTATATAAGTTTCCTCACCTTCATGAATTGTCTTGTAACTTTCACAAGTCATTCTAAGTGTAATAGATAGTTTGTTGACTGGTTTGGAAGTAGACAACTGCCCTTCCATGCTAGATTAATAGCTAGTTCATGCTTTTTTTTAAATACTTATGTGAAAGTGGTTAAAGAGTGAATGAAATGATATTTAATAGTCATGAAAGTGTCTTAAAGTGTGTCTTGTGTAAGTATAAGTGTTCAAAACATTGGTGCATCACTTCCTTTTACATGTTTTCATGAATTATTGTCTATTTCTCTCCCTTTTCCAAGTAAGATATTAGTTTAGGCTATAGATCCAATAGGAAGCTAACCTTCTCTAAAGGCTCAACCTCAACATAGGACACCCACATCCTGAGGTTGTTCCCATTTTGTGTCTTAGTTAGAGTGAGACTAAATATCTTCCCCCATGGGTGCAAATTAAGACCACAATAGTGCCCCCTACGTCATTTAATGTATTCTTTATAATGGATCTAAGAATATTTTCAATGATTTAGTTTATATTTTTGAACTTTAGGTGCCTCTATGGGTGTGCCCACATCAATAATGTTAGCCTCTATAAAATCTTATATCTTATATTTCAAGTTGATGCATATATTTTTTGTATGGCTTTGTGCCCTATGATAGTCACATAATGCATTAGATTCATAATTATTTGGAGGAGGCCATGTCATATCAACATATTTGATGGGAGGGAGAGATATGAAATTGAATTCTAGGAGCTACTATAAAAATCATGATGATAATCTATAAGGTTGGTGAAAACTCTTCATGAAATAACTAATAAAACCATGTGAGGAGATGGATTTGAAGGTGCATTAATTATGGAATTTGTATCACTCTTGTTTTTGGTGGCCATTAACTTGTATGGAGGCTTACTATAACTCTTAATAGTTGATTTTGATCCACTTGTATATTTTAGTTTTCCTATATAAAGAAGCTTGACTTCTCTTTCTTTCACCGTGTGACATAAACCTGTGAAGGTTGGAAACTTATTGAACAAGATAACTTCATGTAATGTTGGTAGTATTCTATGTTTGAAGATGTCATGGAGATCTCTATTTTCCATGGGGATTATCAACTTGGCCAATATGGTCTTTTATCACAAGACATATTCTAAAATAGGCTCATTTGATTTTTGTTTCGAGTGTGTTACTTGAGCATATGAGATATTATCACTGATGTTTATTGAGAAGTGTGCTAAAAACATATATGATAATGTATTAAAGGTGGTGATAGGCTGATTTGATAGATCATAGAACCAATGAAAGGCATAATATTTTAAACTATGTCTGAACAACTTAGTGAAGATCCAATCATTAGACATGTAGTCTAAACATGCTATATAGAAAGCTTAGAGATGGTGCTCTAGGTCACCCTTACCATCATATAATTTAATATTAGGTGGCAAAAGTATAGATGGAAAAGGAGTTACCACTATGTGATGTGTTAAAGGTGTATGTAAAGAACATGAGAATCTAGGGCATGTGATGGCCTAGAATATCTCTACTCACGATGTAACACTTTATCCTGAAGTGTATGAACCTCCTACATAAGGGATTGTACATATAGAGAGGAGGAACTAGCCATAAGAGGTGTAGCTAGAATTGAAGGTAGTTGAGTTAAAATAGGTTGTTATGCTATTTTAGTTGGCCCCAAAGTAGGTATAACAATGTTGTTACTTGGGGGAGTAGAATATTGACCATTATTTGATTTTTAAAGTTATTTATAGATAATATTGATAATGTCATGTTACATATCTAAATTTTTTGAAAGAAAATCTTGAAATTGTATCTTATCAGTTCATCAAATAATTTTTTGAATTTTGCCATTATAGTTTGGGGAAAATAAACTATTGAATATTTTGAACATTTATTGAAATTTAATCTATGAAACATTGAAAAAAGTAGATACTAAAACAAATATGATATATTAGAACTAATATCTAAGCATAGAAAAAAAAGGATACAAATCTTGAGAGCATTTAGGGTTAGGATTTGAATAGGATTTGAAGTAAGATAGATTCACCAAATGTTTTAACCTAATAAGACTTAGTGAATGTAAATCTTATGTTGTTAAAAATTTGAATATAATAAATCAAGGAATAAATATGCAATAAATATATCCACTAATTTTTTATATAATTGACTAAATTTGACCTTTCTAAAAATAACAATAAATAATGTAAATGAGAACTTAGATAGAAAATGACTGAGTCAAAAGATTTGGAAACTAAAAACTAAGGCATAGAATAGTTTAAGTGTTTAAAATAAGATCCAAGTGTAAAAAACCCTTATAAATAGTAGCACCCTAATTGGAAAGTAGCACCATGTGCCACTAGTATCCAAATTTTTGTGGTAATTCCCTCTATGCAAGACTATTTTGAGCTTCTGGGTACACCTGTGTTTAGGTCTATTAATCCTATTATTGCATGCATGATTTTTGAGACCCTATAGATGATGTGTTTTAATTAATTTTTATAAAAAAAAACTAATCATCCATATTTATAGGAAATCAAGTTGATACAAGTAGTAAAGTGTTTTGTTAGTGGGGTAGGTTGGACATCCTCAACACCCCACTATGATGTTAGTTGCCTACATACCAATACTTTGAAGAGGGATCAATCCCAATGTAGTTCTCCCCACCTAAGTAATGGTGCAAGTTCAAGCGAAGCTAGTATTATTGTAGACTCGAGTGATTTTAATGTGCTTAAGACTAGAAATATGAGTATTCTGAGCTTAATAATTCCATAGATGGTAGTATATATAAGTAGGGTAGAATAGGGATTGATAACCTTAATTGTGCACAAATTGTTCTAATTTTGTATGTGTAATTTGGATTTTATTTCCATATAGCAGTTAGAGAGATAAATTTCATGTATATATACTATTATGGTTCTTGTGCGGGTGCTAAAATAGGTCTAGGACAACCCTAAGAGGTCTAATATTTTAAAAGATATCCATTTGTGAAAAAGGGAGGGAAAGGATAGTAGCGCCAATATTAGGACACTATCACCATGTTGCACTACTATCCCTATTATGACACTAATGTCTAGGTGACATAACCTAAGGAACAAAGGCCATGATGTAAGAATGAAGGTATAAGACTTATTTAGGGATGACTAGGGACATTTGTGGCCTACATGAATGCTAGATAAGTGTGAAAATAGGCCCTAGGATAGGTCTAGGGCTATGCTAGGGATAGGTGGTCTGAAGTAGAAATATTAACACTCAAGTGTCATTTTTATGTGATTACACAAGGCATGCATATATAGACAAAACCTCAACATACTCTCCATGCTAGATAATCAACCCTAAAAATAATTTTATCTTATTGTAATGACCTATTCATGATATTTGATTTTTTTCTTTATATATATTTTTGTAATACTCTCCAATATTTTTGATGTATAACTAATATGTAACAAATGTCTTCCATGCATAATGAATGTATATAAATTTTTTTAAAGGCCTCCTTCTATGCAGTTCTTACTTTCTTGTGCATGGCTTCCCTTTTCCAAAAATCCAAAATGTATTACTATGGTATATGTTATTCTTCTTGGGTATGATTGTATATATTTGTCCTTAATCAAAATTTAATGTCAAAAAATGGAAGCATTGTTCACAAAATCTAATTGAGAAAAAATATGAAGAAGAGAAAATAGTTAGGAAGCATGCTGAGATGGTTGATGAATTTGAGAAGCAACAAGTGAAGGATTTGGAAGGATTTTGAGAAGGGAAAGGAACATCAATAAGGTTAGAATAAAAATTAAGAGGAATAATATTAAAATAAATTTTAGAAACAACCACATCACTAGGAATGGAAGGGGAACCTATAAAAGTTTTATCTATATTATTTACATTTAAATGTTCATTAATGATTCTATAGGGTATATATTTAACCAAACAATATTTATATACTATCTAACTTTTGAAATGTTTAAACACATAAAAAAATACATCTATTTCTTCAATATTATCTTGAACATGTTTTCTAAATATATAAATTATTTTATATTTATCATTCTCATCATGCCGATAAATATCAAAAGTATTATCAATGCCCCTTTCAAAAAACTATAATTCACATGTATTTTAACATTATTTTTTAAAAAAAAGGTAGTAGTGGGAGGAACATCCACATCATTGGTAAACATAATTTTATTTTTTAAATAATCTCAAGTGTTAACCAAAGGTATTTTAAAAAATTAAACATGATTGTAATTTATTCTAGCACTTAACCTAGTAGGGCTTTTAGATCCAATTACTTTAGTTGGAATAAAATGGAAAAGTATGTAACATTAAATATACCCTAGTATTTTAATGATAATGAATCACAAAAAAATAGGTTAAAAAAAAACATATTGGTCACTCAGGTTTCCACCTTTCAAAATCCCCCCTAAGAGAATAAAGTGAATGGGTGGATTTGGTCAACGTAGTGTGGCTAAAATTTCTTATTCTCAAAATGTAGTACAACTAAGGAAAAAAAACAAGAGAGTTGACATACTCTTCTCTCTTATGGATTTATAAGGGACCAAAGGGAGAGAACCTTTATAATCTAGAAGGCAAATGCAGTGAATAATTAGTTTTGTATATCATAAATATAAATAATAGACTTGGACACAATGATTATTTAAACCAATTAGATATCACTAGTGAAATGGCCACAAGTTACTCAAAGTTTAGAAAAATAAAAAAAATAGATATGAACAAAGATAACCATAACTTATAAGCTCTAAAAATCTATACACACAAATTAATATGAGTTAACAATAATGAATCAAAATTTACAACAATGATGACCTCTAAAAAATATTTAAGAAAAAGAACAGATATCTTAAAGAACAAATTGATATATATATATATATATATATATATATATATATATATATATATATATATATATATATATATATATATATATATATATATATATAACATGATCTAATCAACTACGGTCAATGCCTTCTTTCCATTTGGCCACTATTTCTTAGAGATTTAATGAGCACATGAGTGACAACTAAAAGAGAAAAAATAATTCACACAATTACTATAAATCTCTAAAACATTAGACATATAACAAGACATATTTCATAGAGATATTATTGTCTATCTAGAATGATGCATTACAAGTGACTAAGACCAAGCAATAATAATATATACTAAATAAACAACAATAAGACTGCACAAGGATTTTTATATCTCCACTATTCATCGATATTACACATCAGGCCTCATAGCTTCATGAGTGATAATTTCAACACCAATTTATTTTAACTAGTTACATATCTTTGCTCAGCTCCCTAAAACATATTAATAACTAAATCATGTAGGGTTATCACCAACAAGATCATAAATCCTAGATGGAATTAGACCTTATTAACTAGAATTTTGCTTACACAAACCACCAAACCAATAGCCAAAGGGTCTATATTAATAAAGACTTCATCTATTTATAACTTTCACTACTTTCATGAATGTTCCAAATAAATTATCATCAAGGGTAGATGAGTGAATAAATATCTATATCAAAATGCATTACACTCCAAACTAATCACTACTATTTAAATTTTAATCACAAATTAATCAAACAACTTTATGGGGCATCATGTGAAAAGTGGCCATAATTATCAAGTTCACTAAAATAATAATCCACTTGTGATCAGACATGATGAGAACAAGTTATCCTCAATGCAATTTTAACTTCAAATGAATACAAAGATCACTTTAATAACTAATAAATCACCCCATGGAACATATGCAATAGTTTAAAATTAGGTGAATGTGGAAAGGAATATCTATAATTCATAATTTTAGCTTCAAATAAGCACACTTATCACTTTTAAAAGTAAAAACACTCTAGGGAATATGTGAAATAATTTAAAATTAGGGAGATGTGGAAAGAAGAGTATCTACAGTGACACTTGACATAATATCTTAGTTCTACCCATAGGAACCAATCACCAATATTGTAGGAGAGTGTAGGGATCACTAAAATGTTTATAGTGGGGTAATTTGTGACACCTAGTGGTCACTTAAACTTATTATGCATTGTTATTTCACCATTAACAGTAAAGAAGTTGAGGATTTAAAATATAAATAAGTCTTTAAAACTACATCATTTTTCATCAAATTTTAGACCATTGTGTAGCCCATGTCAAGACCTTTCCAAGACAACAAATTGTCATTCCCAATTTTTTTTCCAAAGACCTATGTAATTTTATTTTTGTTGTTTGTTTGTTTGTTTACATAACTTAATGGTGATTAATTTTTAACTACATTTTCTTAGTGGTTTAACAATTATGTAACTATCCTAATGTTACAAAATAAATGTGACACATAATTATTCAATGAATTAAGTAATTCAATTTTATATTCTACCACAAGGCTTTCCTAGGAAGTGGATAACACATATATTAGAGTGATGGTTAATTCAAGTGTGGTTTATAAAATCATTACTTAATATCACTAGTAAGGAAGAGGGACAATTCACATGAATATGATGCTTAAATTAATTATAATTTCTTGATATAATAGTTCATGAAGACATTCAAACATACATCTTGAGTCAACACACACACAAAGAAAATAAAAATGAACTAAGGTAATATTTATATTATTATAGGGTTACCACCCTAAGGCTTACCAAGGAAAATTACTTATTACAACACTACACAACTTTTCTCCCCATGAAACTCAACAAAAGAGGAGATTGAAATATGATACTCATCTTGAGGGCCAATATCAAATGAAAACATAATTAATATAAAGGGATTAACAATTACACACTGATCAATCTAAAGTTTTAATATTATAATACACAAGGTTAATACAATGACTATGTACATGACTAAGTCAAGGGAAAAATATAGGACTACCCCTAGCTTAACCTATGACCTAGACCCAATACCCACACAACAACTTGGGTAGCCTACATATTTACTCCTTTGAATTAGGGTCCAATGTAGTTCTTCTTAAGCTTGTGATGGGTCTGCTCTATAAGACATTATCACCAAAATGGTTAGAAATATAAGCCAAAAAAATAAATATCTATCATGACTCAAGTGAGCTTATATAATCTCTTGATGACTACTCATGAAGAAATGACATAATCAAGGTTACTTATTGTCAAAAACTTTGACATCCCAAGGTGCATGTACTTACCTAATTTACTTTCACATAATAACACACACAAGAGTCAAAGGTAAAATCAAATAACACATGTTCCTTTGGTCTAATGAGACAATAATATTATAAATTTTTACCGTACACTTATTAGAGAAGCTTTGTATCTTGCGCATGTTTCTAATAACAACCAAGGTCAAGAGGGGAAAAAAAAAGCTTGATTAAAAATATACAATGAGCATAACTACCTAGCAATGATTATACATCTAAGCACACTATACATTTATAAATATAATAATCTATATATACAAAAGGAAGAACACCTTGTAATTCATGCTAAGAGTAAACACCATAAAGGCTAGTTAAAAAATCTTGAGTTAGAATAACACTTAAAAAGTTAGTTATTAATTACCCACACTAAGAGAGTGTCCTAAGGGTTAGTTTTTGATACCCACACCCACTCCTTGGTCTTCTTGTTGGCCATTTTTTTCCTACATACCAAGATTGTCCCTAGATGGATTAGGTTGTTAATGGATGAGAAGATGAGTAGATGTTCTAGATGGAATGAGTGGACCAAAGAGATCATGCAACTTGAAAATCTTTTGGAACACTTTAAGTATAGTTTGTCAATTTCCAAGGGAAAAGTCTATAGGGAAAATTAAAAGAATATAAATAGATCATGATGATTAATTTAATTCAAGATCAGGTACAAGTTCACATAGGCCTTAGAAAATCATTTAGAGCTACAAAAGTTTAGGAACAAGCTTTATGAATTCAGACCATCATCAAGATGTCATGAAAAACCATACTAGATAGCTTACTTGTATAATTTATAAATATCATCTAAATCCTCACATAACCATCAAACCATGTGAAATAAAACTCCTTAGTGCCAATATCATTCTCTACAAGTTTCATATCTCAATGAGTCTTTTATCTCAAGATCTAAGCCTTCAAAGTTTAGCTTGTCAAGTCTAAAGGGCTAGGCTATCCTACAAGTCACATAGATACACACTAGATAACTCATGAATTTTATAAATTCACCTCAAGAAGTGTCATGAGCCAAAGGATTAAAATTCCATAGAGTCCTTCATGTTAAGATCATATCCTACAAATTTCAAGTTTGTGTGAGTTTCCTAGCTCAAGTTATGAGTGTTTAAAGTTAGACTTGTAGCATAAGACATTCATGCTAACATAAATTTTGAGCTTTGTAAAGTATCCATTTAGGTTCAAATGATTAGTGATAGGCATTCAAACATCATTCAAAGTCACATAGGTTAGCTCACTTGAATACCTTGTAAACACACTTAGAAAGCTTCTAGAACTAGCGGATCAAGTGGGCACAATATTTTTAGTATCAATAACATCTCCTATAAATTTGGTGCTTCCATAACCTTTTCAATTCCAAATCCAATCCTTTAAATCTTGTCAAAAAATGGGAGATGTTCATGCAGACATCAAATTTAAGCTATGGCAAAAAACCATCAGGGTCTTAAATTTGATGGTTGTAGAGATATTCATGATGGTCCCACATACATAAAATGATGGTCATGAAAACATTAAATGATGTTCACAAATATGTCAAATTTAGACCATAGTAACTAGCTATTTTTTTCAAATGCAAGTAGATCCAACAATTGGTGTTTATTCATACCAACGGAGATTGATGGTGCAATATGAGTCAAAAGGTCAAGAATCTTGAGAGGCCATCATATGGAATAAGCACATAAATCAAGTTTATTGATAGTGGATCCTAAGATTAACATGTTATTGACAAGTGGTATGGGCACATTTAAGCTAATAGAAGATCGATGGAGCACATTTAATCATGCAAATCAAGATCAAGATTACGAGTGAAGTAAATAGAGTTAGTGTATCTCAAGGATATGATATATATTTCTAAGTGGCATAAGCATGTTAGGTTCCCAATAAAATCAATGGTCCACATACATATCATACAAAGCAAATCAAAAGCAAGGTTCAAAGTTGAAAGAATAAGGGACCTTTGATGGGAGGTCAAACATGTGACTAGGGTCAAACTAGGGTAAGAAGGTCTTGCAAGAATCATCATTCCACCATTAGAGCTCAATTAAATGTCACTAAAGGACACATTGATATAATAATGATGATCAAAAATAAAGGGGGAACCATTGAAGCTAAATATAGAACTCTGGTTGGAAGGTTTGAGGCACATAAGGTTTATTTTACAACTATGTTCACCATTCTTTAAATAAGGATCCATGTATATAATGAAATCTTAGTTTTTATGGATGATAATAGGAAAAAATAAGTATTTTAGACCTAATGAAGATCCAAAGAGGCTATGTAATATATAGGTATGCATCGATATAAGAGGCTATAGGAAAACCAATAAAGGAGATTGGTTTTTTGTCTATAAAAAAGATCTGGGTCCAAGATTTGATCGAGGGTAGATATCTATGATTATTTAAAGGGTCCTCATTCTTTAACATGGTCTTATTTTTGAAAAATAGCCACCTAAAAACCACAAATCCATGATTATATTAGATGCATGAGCATGCAAGTTTTATCTTTAGTGGGAGATGGCATGAAAGATTAAAAAAAGCAATCTAATGGTTGGGACTTACATCTAAGTGAATTCAATGCATCCTTAGAAACTTTGGGGATTTTCCCACTTGGTAAGCCATAAAAAATGTCCTAATTGATCAAAAGGGTAGAAAGGCATTCATTAGATAAAAATGTGGAAGCTCAAGCTTAATTAATGATCTAAGACATGTGTTCCCTCTTTGATGGCATGCTCCTACTTTCTTTCTTTCTCTCCCTTCTCCTATATCCCCTAGTCTCTTCCCTAATATGGGGGTTTTTAGATCTTATAATTCTTCATTATTTTATTGGAAAAGGATACTAATTAAGACTCTTTCAAAAATGTGCTTGTTTGATATGGTTAAACCTTGTCAAAATATTGTAAGAACTATCTTTTGAAGTAATAGAATCAACTCTTTACCTATCTCTTGTCTTAAATCAGTGCTTAGTATGCTTATGTATGTTGAATTTGTGAAGGAGAGTCTTCCTATTTTACTATCCTTCTATTTTCTTCTTTTAAAGTGTTTTCAAGATAAATTGCATGTCTAAATTTGTGTTCTACTTTTGACGTTTTCTATGAAGCATTTATGCAACTAGTGAGATTGTGAATTTGTGCGAGCTATAGTTATTTTATGTTGATTCAGTGTGGGTTCAAGCTTATATGAGTGTCTATTTTAACTTTAGTTTATCACCTTTTATCTTTATTAGGATCCCCTAAACCCTTTATAACCATTTTCTCAGTGATTTGCATTAGTTTAGGTGAACATCAAGAGGAACCCAACCTTCTCCAGAGGTCCAACCTCACTATAAGTGACCCACATCCTAGGGTTGTTCCCATTATGTAGATAAATTAGAGTGAGCCTAAATATCTCTATCCAAGGGTGAAAATTGATCCTAAAATATTTTATGGCATGCTTGATAGGACTACAATTCAAGCAATATTGATCAATGTTGATGTTGGTTTGATTAAATTTATAAAAGTTAAGCTTCCAAGCAACAATATCTAGTGACTCCAAAAGGAAGATTCAATATTCTAGTAGTAGAGTAGTGACTTCATCTCATGCCAAAGGTGATAACATGGTTAAATTAAATAGGGATTCCCTTTGAATTTGTTGAACTACCTTTAAATTCAGAAAAAAGATTAAGGTTTGCCAATACACATCCATATAAGGGAACCTTTGCTCCTAAGTCATTTTCATATCCTATCCCTACAAGGAGACATTTTAAAAATCCTTTCATTGTCATGAAAACCCCTATAAATTTTCCCTTTGTGGCTTTTAATGTCCAAATTCCTTTATACCTAGCTCAATATGATCCTATCCTAATTGTAGCTTTTAAAAGTGTCCCCTATTATGCTAGAGACCAAGCTACAACACCTTCTAAGCACCTATAGACATAACCAATTTTTGATATATCCATAATGTAACTAAGGAAAATATAAATATTAGGTTATTAACTACTTATTTTAAAGGAAATGCCCTAGATTGGTATAGAGGCCTTGCTACTAATTCCATTCAAACATGAGACCAATTAGGTGATGCCTTGTGCAAAAGATTTGAGGACAAAAGTGACCATTTGTCACTTGCATATCAACTAACTTATATTAAGAGATCTCCTAATGAAGTCATGCTAGAATTTAACACAAGGTTCCAAAAAACATGGGAAAAAATTCCAATCTCAGTTAGACCAACCCCTAAATTTGCCTTTCTATATTATTTAAAGGCTTTAAATAGTGATATAGCAAAGATGATCTAATCTATGGGAGGGAATATACTTACAGATAATTATGAGGTGTCTATAAAAATAGAAAATTATATGTCTCAAGCTGGAAAGCTTACACCTAGACCACCAATGCCTTTATTTCCTAAAATCAGACCACCTCTTATTGTTATCCCTCCACTTGATTTCATTCCTTATATGCCAATTTTTTTTGAAATACCTACACCAAAATGAGAGAAAGCTTTCACTAGTGGATCTAGTGATTTCAAAGATAAAAACAACTTTCAAGAGCTCAAGAGCATGTTCCAATCTTTGGGGAATGATCTAGTGAATGTTAAAAGATAGTAGGTTTTCAATAGGACTTATTAAGGTTCATATCAATGTCAATAATAAACTTTTCAAGCAAATAAACTACCATAAAAAGGGAAATAATAAGGCCAATGCCAAGGTCAAAACCAAGGACAATGGTAACATGGATACAATAGGCAAAATAACTACAATCCTAATGTCACAATTACTTCCAACAACTTGGTCCCAATTCAAAATAATGTGGCTCAAGAAGCTGAAGTTACCATGCCTTGAAATCAGTCTTTTGGGCAATCCATTGTTCTAACCACTAATTTTAACAGAGAATTTAATGATCAATGGTATTAATCTACTAATTTTGGGTAAAACCAACCTCTTATGGCCCAAAATATAGATGTACCTATGATGACCAAGACATAATAGTCTTAACAAGGTCAAAGCATTGATCAGGGATCAATCCACTTGGGTGCCACAATGGTGAAATATGAACAAGAAGATTGTTATGCACTAAACCAATAGGCTTGATCTAGATAGGGATACATTCTAGTGGATGCAAATACTAGATTCAAAAGAAAGAACATGAATGGTAACCATGAACCAAATAAGGAACCTCCTACCATTACTCCTTTAATATCCAAGCCAATTAGCCTTATTGCTATTCCAAATGTTCTAATAGTTTGAAGGAGTCAGAATCAAGGAAATGTCTTGGTCCCTCAAAAATCACAAGCTCAAGGTGTAGTTGTGGTTCCTAAAGCACAACCAAAGGTTGGTGGTTCACCCATCAACATTGTGGAACAACTGAAAAATTCTAGTGTGAGTTTGCCAATGTGGGATGTGTTCTCCATGCTTGGTCAAGTGGATATCCTCTAGGAAGGATTATAAAAGATCAATGTTGTTGAGAAGCCACCAAGAAATGAGATTTTGGTTTTTACCAATGCAACTAAAGGACCAAATGAAAGGTAATTAGGTAAAGTGGTCAATCCTCCTCCCTTTTATATTTTAGTGATAATTGGTAATTCTTTGGCACATAATTGCTTAGTGGAGAGTAGGACTAGTACCTTAATAATTCCAAATTCCATACCTTATTAGCTTGGTCTAAAATATGATCCCTAGTCTAAAGGATTGTTAAAAATATATGGTTCTTCCACCAAACCATCTAGCATAATCAAGGACCTCAACTTGACCTTGTATATTTGTCTTAGTGTCTCAGTGGTTCAAGATGTATTTATCCTATATGTGCCTCCTCATTTTTCACTATGCCTATCCAGAGAGTTTAATATAAATATTGGAGGCTATCTCATAGAATAATGGTCATACATGAAATTTAGAATAAGATATGGGGCTAAAGTATCAATCAAGGATAATCCCATTGCACAATTACACATAGAGCCCTATGGATGAGATAATATCAACATCAATTGCACCATTATTGATGAGGATGAATTTGCAATGGGGAAAGACCTAAACACTCATCCAGAAGAGATACCAAACATGTTCTTAGATGAACCATGGATGACAACTAGTTGGTGGACCCCTTAAAAGGTGTTGAATAAAGGGACGTGGGTGTTTATGTTTACACGAAGAAAACTAGTCCATGCCATCTCTCATGAGGCCTCAAGAAGATCCTAGTAGTCTATGGAAATTTTTCTTTGATGGATCAAGGAGAAAGCATGGAGTGGGTATAGGTGCTATGCTAGTATCCCCTTAAAATGACAAGTACTTCACTTCATATAGGTTCCAATTCAATTATTCTTGCAATGTAGTACTATATGAGGGTCTCATCCATGGCTTTCAATGGGCTAGTAAGAGAGGGATTAATCAATTTCAAGTCTATGGGGATAGTGAATTAATTGTGTACCAAGTAAAAGGATAGAATGTCATTAAGAATCCCTTAATGAAGTCCTAAAAATATAGAGTGTGGGAAATAATTGAGGACTTTGAGGACTTCAACATCCAATCAATGCCAAGGAGCTAGAATGAACATGCTGATAGACTAGTAATTATGGGGGCTCATTTTAATATCCCTAATGAAATGAAAAAGGCTAAGGTGAAACCACATGTTAAAGTGGTAGTAAGATCAGCAGTGCTAGATAATTAATCTCATTGATATGTATTTTAAAATGACCAATAAATTGCCTTCTTTTTATAACACGAAGCAAAGTTCTCTATCAACCAAGGAAAGTTGCAACTTCAATATGGGGAGTAAATTGTTCAATTCAGGTCTAATAAGCTTCCTAAAGGGCTAGTCACAGTGATATCAACTGATGAAGAGAACTATGAGAGATTTATTATACTTAAAGATAATCTCCTCAAGCTTGGAAAGGTAAGCACTAAATTTGAAAGGCATGCTTTCATAGAGATTTGTAAGGAATATCCAGACATCTTTAGTTGGAAATATAGTGACCTAAGCGGATTTGATCCTAAATTGGCACAACACACTATAGAATTAGAGGCTAATGCTAAGTCTATTAGGTAGAAATAGAGGCCTATAAACCCTAAGATTTAAGAGATTATAAATAAGGAATTGACCAATTTAATTGAATCCAAGATCATCTTTCCAATTAAACACTCCTCATGGGTAGCTAATCTAGTACCTATCAGGAAGAAGAATGGGAAGATTAGATTGTGTATAGACTTCAAGGATCTAAATAGGGTCTCTTTGAAAGATCACTATCCCTTGCCATCCATAGAGCAACTCATTCAAATAGTTGTTGGTTCAAAATGCTTTTCTCTCTTGGATGGGTATTCAAGTTATAACTAAGTGCTAGTGAGAGAGTAAGATTAGTACAAGACTACCTTCACCACCAAGTGGGGTGTAGTTATCTAAAATGCAAAAAATGGTAATTTGACTATGGATAATGGCACCCAACCCTTAGGTCCCTCTTATTTTCTCTCATGACCCTCATATGAATCTTTTCACTAATTCCCAATCATTTGTATCCTTTTAGACTTGATCTTAGCTGAGCTAGACTCTGATTTACATGAAAAATATATTCCCTTAGGTTTTATCTACTCAAGATAACAACACCACACTAGGACCATATCACTTTTGGTACTCTTAGCACTAAGTCCATTTTTGGCCTGAATGGTTAATTTATTCTAGTTCCTCATCCTTTTCCTTGTTGGCATAACATGAGTATATTAAACCCATGACTAATATATCCCTATAAAATCTCATTCAAAGATAATTTGGAAAGGGTTGGTAAATATCACTAAGCAAGCAAGAATACTCAAGCAATCTTCCCTATTCTTTATATACAACCAACCAACACATTTAAAAGCTTATTCAAATCCTTACACCAGTACCTAGCCACCTCAAGCACATCTAGTTTAGCATTATACATATTTAAACACACAATTACATAAATCACACCAAGTGGGAGAACTACATATGGATTAATCACTCTTCAGAGTATTGGTATGTAGGTAGCGTGTCCACACAAGGGGTGTGGATCCATGTCTAGTGAATCTTACACACACTAACACCCCCTCTTTCTCAAAATTGGTTAAATAAAAATATAACATAGTTTTTGAAGAGAAAATCTACTCTATAGGGAGCTCTATAGACTTTCATCTACTGAAACTTCATAGACAGGGTCATATAAACAACAAAAAAAATTTAAAAACCTTAGATCCTCAAGACAATAGTGACAAATGTAGAATACAACAATAGTAAAAATTATATCTAGTTTCAACACTCTTTTCCAATCACAAAATGATGTTCAGATCTTAGTTTATGATAGTGTCCTAGTCCTACACAGTGAATCCTAGCCTCTATCTCAATTGTATCAATTAGTTTTTAGATAATTCCTATTTTCTTTCCCTTATTACTATTTTTAGAAAAGTTTAAATTAC
Source organism: Torreya grandis (assembly GCA_037957365.1). Classification (NCBI taxonomy): domain Eukaryota; kingdom Viridiplantae; phylum Streptophyta; class Pinopsida; order Cupressales; family Taxaceae; genus Torreya; species Torreya grandis. The sequence continues at coordinate 68,412 of JARHVA010008597.1, forward strand.
AATCAAATTTCATAAATCAATAGATTAATAATTAAATATTTATTTACTAATTTTACTACTCAGACACTTTAACTAAATTAAGAATAATACACCAATATTCCCAAAATTGTTAAATCATTTGGTAAACCCGACTTACTTTGTTTGTACATAAAAACCCTGAGGTAAATTTCCTACTAGTTTTTCTTATTTTTTATGATTTTTTACATACATAGTAAAATAAGAAATTAACATTTAATTTAATTTTTTTTAGTAAATTTAAAATAAATTTCTTTCAAACCCTAGTTGTCCATACTATGTTCCAGTATTTTATACATAATTTTTTAATTTTTACTAGCTTATTAAAATTGAAAATTCACTTCAAAATTCAAAATTCAATAGAAAAATATTTATTTTTCCAAACCCTAGTTACATATAATAGGTCCTATTAAATCACAAATTTCCCTATAAATTTTTGATTTTTTACTTGCATATCTAACTCAAAAATTCACTTTCAACTTCAAAATTTCATAGTAAATTTTAAAAATAATTATTTGTCAAACCCTAGTTGCATATACTACATCCTATTACTTCTTGAGGTATCACCTTACATTATAAAATTAGATTTAAAATATGGATCTCACTTATTTACATTTTTTTCTTACATTTCTATCAAAAAATAAGGAGGCCATCATTGGTCCTATCATGTACATGAATGACGAAGTTTACCACATGTTAATATAAATATTTATTCTTTGCATTTCATGATTATTTTTCATAATATTAGATGATTTTAATAAAGTTATTATCAAACATGTTAAGATATCTTTTGCATCACCTCCCTTGGAGCCTCTATCCCATGCCAAGTCATGTTCCATGGTCCATTTTACCCTTCCTCAGGTCACTACCCATCGATAGAGATCCCAATTGACACCCTTTGTCCCTCCACCACCTTGACCTATTGATTATCTTCGCTCTCCTCTTGTAGATACTACTAGTCCTATATAGATAGTAGATAATATAGTTAGAGCTATTACTTGACATGCCATAATGCCTCCACCTATTTCGAAGCCACATCACCCTCCTATTCCCTCCCATCCTAAGCCCAACGCACTCACACTGATAGATTCACACAAGGCATATGATATTTTTGATCATTTGAGAAACACTCTAGCTAAGATTTCCATGTTATAACTACTTTAGAAAGCCAATGTATTCAAGGATATTCTTTATCAGGCACTCACTCAGACTTTTATGACCATTGATTTAGAGCTTTCTTATTTTGCATCAGTGATCAACACTTTAAAAACCATAAAATATTTAATTTATTTTGATCATGAGGACATGCCTTCTCAAATATTTATTGATCAAAATTTACCACTATTCATACAAGCTCAAGTCAGAACTAGCATAGTTAAGAGAGTTCTAGTTGATAGTGGTTCCAGATTTAATATATGTAATATTAAATTCTTATAGAACATGGGAGTGGACATGAAATACATGTAAAAATAATATAATAAAATTTGAATATTTGATGATATACCATGATAAACATTGGGCACCATTACTTTGGATATCATGGTAGGACCCAAAACCCTATCTACATAGTTCTAGGTCATATCAGGTCTTCTTCATTATAATTTTTTACTCAGATGACCCTAGATACATGTTATGGGGGAAGTTACTTCTAATATTCATTGATGTGTTAAGTTCCTCCATGAAGGATACCTATAAACATGTCCAATAGATAACCAACCATTCAAATATTATCAAACTATAAAGTCATCTTCAATTATTTTGCCAGATGGGAGACCTCATATCATAGTTTATCCACCACCTCATTACATTTATCTTGATTAGATACATACATATGAGGTTGGAGAGACTAGAACTTCTCTCACTCCTCTACTTATAGGTATGCTATCAGATCCATATTTTTATCCAGTCACAATAGCTTCAACCATTATAGCTACTCCACCTATCATGATTCCTACACCTATTGTAGTTATACATTCACTAATAGCAGTTATATTAATACCAATTGATTCCTATAGATATAGTTACTAAATTAGCTATAAACATCCTCATAGCACCATTATCTTCTCTTAATATAGTTGATGAGACCCCCATATCACAAATACCCCTTGTGGTAAATTTTGAGTTACCATATATACATGATGTTGATATAGATTCCCAGGCTTCTTCAAATGATGATATAGTACCCAAACTCATATAGAACTATTTTTTTGGGTTGAGCTTTAAAATAATTAGAATAGGAGAGTATCGATATGACTCTAAAGCTCTCATTAGACATCCTACACCACTCTAAGAATCTTGCACTACACTCTCAAGATATACTCCACATTCACAACCACAAATAGATCACTTGGCACATATAGTTCACATGGTTACCTCTATGGATATAGATCCAATAATTTAGATTTAGGTAGGAAAAAAACAACATCAAACACAAATTATGTTATAGATGTTACTTGATCATGGATTAATCATATTACTTATAATATGACATAGATATATTAGTAGATTAGCACAGTAGGATGGTTGCCCATTTTGTATTTTTCATAGGATCATAGGCCATGATACAAACTCATGTACAACTTTATAATAGATTTTGGATAAACTATATGTTTAGGGTATTATTCAAATTAAAGCACCACCAAAACTAGATTCTCCACTTCCACCGAAGTAATCTACTACTAGAGTTAAACATCCTAGAGAAGAATAAACATCTCCACTACCAGAGTAACCTTTAATTCACCTTCGATAGGATGACACCATGTACACAACTTCTATATAATATGATGATACTTATGATGATGATCTTGAGGTATTTGATGATGGTCATGATCCATTCCTCCATATCCATCCCCAATGAGTTCCATCCTTGGACCCTTTACCCCCTCTAGCCTAGTATTTTATGTCATCATGTACAAATTACTTTATTCATATGTTTGTATATAGATTCCATTCAAACACCTATACATAGATTATTATGGTTGATTTTAAATAGATTATATTAAAAACTCAAAAAAATTTAAATATTTCAAAATAAAAACATACAAATAACTCAAAAACACCAAAAACATTTTGATTGTATGCATTATCCACGGTTTACATTTATAGTACAATGATAGACTTACATTTACTATTCTATGCTATTGTTTGTCGATTTATCTACATTAACATGCTTCACTTGATCTTCTTTGAGTGTGTGTAGTAACATCTAGCTCTTTGATTGCTTCACTCTACCCATTAAGGGGGCATCCTAATTCTACATCAAGACACACATTGATATATATACCTATTAGGGGCATCTTCTATATGATTACACCATCCAGGTTATGTCATTTCTACACCACACACTCTAGTTATCATGTTGATTTACATTATTTACTAGCTTACACAAATTACTATATCAACATCTCACTAGTATATAACACTTATGTATTTCTTAACATATACCTAGTTTTGTACTAACATGTTTTGCATGCTTTCCCTCTTGATTTGATTAGTTAGATATAATTGTATTTCTAATTATTACATACTTTCCATTATTTCTTTACATAGCTAGATATGATTACATTTCTTAGTTCTTGATTGTCTCCTGTATGTGCATTAGGACATTTTCCAATGTCCTTTGTGTGCCTTAGGACATTTGACAATGTCTTTTGCCTGTACTCTTTTATGTGATTGTGGCTTCCACACTAGCTTTACTTATTTCAATTGTATGTGTATTTGGAATTTAAACATTTCTTGTATGCTTGAATTCTAGTATGAGTGACATGTGCCCATGTCCCTTTTTTTGTGGCCCCTTGGCCACCCTTATATGCTTCTTGATTCTTTCCTTGTGTGCTTGTTTCTTGTTTGATTCTCATTGTTTACAATCCCATGATACACATCATGTATTATCTTGCTTTCTTGGATTCCATGATGCACATCATGCTCCATCCCTCCAACTAACAACTAAAAACTAACCAGACTTTCATTTCTAGTTTAGTACATTTCACATGTTATTACATTGTTATATCCATCTAGGCATACCCCTATTGATCTAATAATCTCTTAATATAAATCATGCTATATCTTGAGATATCTTGTCAATTATCATTGCTATATCATGTATCTTTATAAAATAACACACTTATAAGGCTCTTCTTCTGAGGGAAATCATTATAGGGTCTTCATTCCTACCCTCAAAAGAGGGGGTAATAAATAGGGGTTTTGTCATAAAGATAAGAGATCCTAATGATCAAAAAAGTAGTTTTTAGCATACTTATAACAACAACCAGACATCAAAATAGTCAGAATAGACAAGATAGTAAGAATATAAGAATATTTACCAAATTTAGCCTAGGATAATAACACCCAACTTGGATTATAACATCGATGCCATTAGTTTCCACTTTTGGTGCTCCTATCCAAATAATAGAAAAACCAAAATTTTTAGAAGTAGGTAGAAAAGTAGGTTCAACTATAGTTTTACATAGACATAATAGTTTAGAATTAGTAGTTTTTAGTACACTTTCACTCATAGAATCTAGATATAGGGGGTATCATGTGCAACATGATGGATCTCACTATTTTAGACATGGTAGTTGATTTAACTTCTAGATCAAAATCCATGTTTCAAACACCAGTGATTGGGGGTAATGTGCATGGCACATTTGTTTTATTTTTCTTTCCAAGTTCAGCATTACCCAAGCATTCTCAAAAGTTTCATGCCTTATTCCATCTATAGGTGTTTGGCATAATTTTGGAATGGATTTCATACAAGCCTAACTTTTACATTCCTAAGTTTTTAATTTCTTGAGTGGCTTTCATATAAGCCTAGTGCACTAGTTTTAAAGTGGCTATCATAAAAGCCTAATATCCATCTTTTAGAGTGGCCAAGTGTGGCCCAGTTTCCAACATACATTTGGATACCCATGCCAACATTTTCAGATCATAGTACATTCATGGGCTTTAGGAACCATCTCATATGACATACATTTCATACTGGTATTAGTTTATAGCTTTACTTCATGGGGAAATTACTGAGCTACAAGACTAGATAGCCTTTGTATTATTGAGCCACCTATTCAAAGGGATTATACACATAGTCTAAAAATTGATCAAAACTTGTATGACCACATAAATTCACTTAGTGGGTGGTGATGGAGCTAATGGGATAGCCTTTGAATTCTTGAGCCACTCTTAGGGAATTGAGCACTCAGATCCATTCATGATATTACTCTTGTTACAACATCATATAACATTACTCAACATCACTTAGCATCACTCAGTATCAGAATAGGTTTTATATTGGTCCATGTACTTAGTGATGTGTATTTATTCTTTTCTCTTCCTCTCTCTTACCTAACCTTATATGTCCTTATTTTATATATAATGTATCTAGTAAGAACTGATCTACTCTTTGTTTTTCTTATAGATTTACACTTTACAATGTGCTTTCTCTATGCACACCCAACATCACATAGCTTCATAAGATTCACCCTTGCAGGTAAGTTTAGATATGCTTTCTATTTTTATTATATCCTAGTTGCTACATCACTAGAATAAAGAGGGGGTAAATGTAGTCATATAAAATGCAAAAATTAGTAATTTGAGTGTGGATAATGACACCCAACCCTTAGGTAACTATTTATTTCTCTCATGACCCTCATAGGCATCTTTTCACTGATTCCCAATCATCCATATCCTTCTAAACTTGAATTTAGCTGATCCAAACTCCTCTTTCTATGAAAAATCTATCCCCTTAGGTCTCATCTACTCAAGAAAACAACACCACACTAGGACTATAGCACCAGTGCCACTTCTATTCACTTTTGACACTCTTGTCCAAGTCCATTTCTACCCTAAGTGGTTAATTTATTCTAGTTTCTCATTATTTTCCTTGTTGGCTTAACGTGAGTATATTCAACCCATGACCAATAGATCCCTATAAAATCCCATTCAAAGATCATTTGGAAAGGTTTGGCAATTATCGCTAAGCAAGCAAGACTACTCAAGAAATATTCCCTATTCTCTACATACAACCAACCAACATAATTACAAGCTTATTCAAATCCTTACACCAGTTCTTAGCCACCTCAAACACATCCAATTTAACATTATGAATCTTTATACACATAATTACATAAAGCACATCAAGTGGAAGAACTAAATATGGCTTGATTCCTCTTCAGAGTATTGGTATATAGGCAACATGCCCACATAAGAAGTGTGGATCCATATCCAATAAATCGTACACACACTAACCCCCCTCTTTATCAAAATTGGTCAAATCATAATGGAACATAGGGTTTGAAGATAAAATCTACTCTATAAGGAGTTATAAAAACTTATAGTTACCAAATCTTCATAGATAGGGTCATATAGACACATTGAACAAAACCCAAAAAGCTTATATCCTCAAAATAATAGTGGTAGATGTGGACTACAATAATAGTGCAACTCCTATCTAGTTTCAATGCTCCTATCCATTCAAAAAATGAAGTTTAGATCTTAGTTTGTGATAGTGTCACAATCTTGCACAGTGAATTCCAACCTCTATCTCAATTAGATCAATTAGTTTCCAACTAAGTCCTATTTCCTTTCCCTTATTACTATTTTTATATAAGTTTGAATTACAATCAAATTTCACAAATTAGTAGCTTAATAATTACATATTTATTTACTAATTTTACAACTTAGACCCTTTAACTAAATTAGGAATAATACACCAATATTCCTAAAATTGTTAAATTATGGGGCATGTTTGCTTACCAAAAGGTGCCTTTTGGATTGTCTAATGTTGGGGTAACCTTTCAAAGAGCAATTGACATGGATTTCCAAGGGATAATAAATAAAATGGTACTAGTCTACTTGGATGACATCATAGTCTTCTCCAAGAAATGTAGTGAGCACATGGACCATCTGAGATTGATATTCCAGAGATGTAGAGAGTATGGGATATCTTTAAATCCCAAGAAATGCGTGTTCTTTATGCATTATGGTAAGCTATTGGGTCACATTATTTGAAAATGAGGATTATACATTGACCTTGATAGAGTAAGTTCTATCTTAGCCTTATCCTTGCTAAATCATAAGAAAGGGATCCAAAGTTTCTTTGGGAAGATTAATTTTGTGAGAAGGTTCATACCCAATTTTACAAACCTGGTCAAACCCATCACTGCCATGTTAAAAAGGAGCCAAGTGTTTTCTTGGTCAAATGAAGGTAAGGCAGATTTTTAATGAATCAATAAATTCATTACCCAAGCATCTACTCTTGAATCGTAACTTCTCCAAGGACTTCATCTTGTACACCTTTCCCAATGTTGACAACATATCAGCTATGCTAATGCAGAAGAATGGTAAAGGAATGGAATAGCCAATTGCCATTTTTATCTAAGGGATGGAAAGATATGAGGTGAGATACAATTTCATTAAAATAGGTTCTTGAATCCTTAAAGAGTCTCAAGAAATTCAGACCCATGCACTCCAACAACAATATTCATCTTATGGTGTCTCATCCTAGAGTTAGGGACTTCTTCCTTAACAAGGACTTAAATTAGAAAAGAGTAGGTTAGATCACTAAAGTCACTGAATGTGATGTGGAGATCAAGGTCACAAATCTATTCATAGGTAAGGGCTTGTGTGAGCACATGGTAGGTGACCTCAAAGAAGATAAGCAAGTTGTCTTGGTAACCCAGGACAATTCATAGGTAGGTACATCTCCACTTCAAAAGAATTGGATTCAAGATATGGCTCACTTATTGAAAATGAGAAAATTCCCCCAAGGTTTGGATAGAGCCAAAAAAGGTATTTCATGCTTCAATATATACCTTATACATTAGTTGATGGTGTTATTTTTAGAAAGGACCTCATGGGGGTACTCTTTAGGTGCATAGATGATGACTAGGTGACAAAGATCTTGGAGTAATTTCATTATGGGTCTACAGGAGGACATTTTTCACCTAGAACCATAGTATAAAAAGTAATGAGGGATGGTTATTATTGGCCCAATATTTTCAAATATGCTCATGTATGGGTTATAAAATGCCAAAAGTGTGATCTCTTTATAGGAAAGCATAAATTAGTAGCCCTTCCACTCAATCCAATTTAGGTAGAATAACCCTTCATGAAATGAGGGTTAAAATTCATAGGAATGATCAATCCACCATCAAATATATGGAATAAATGGATGCTTACTATGACTGACTACTTCACCAGGTGGATGGAAGCCATTTATTTAAGGGTGCAGTTATAGATTTATATGACAATATTATGACTAGGTTTGGTGTCCAACTACCATAATTTTAGATAATGCATTAGATTTACCTAGTATGAAGATAAGTGAGTGGGATATTAAACTAAGAATAGACCTCAAAACCTATTCCAACTAATATCCTCAAATAAATGGACTAGTAGAGTCCACAAACAAGAACTTGCTAATGATCATCAGGAGGACCATGGAAGAGAATCAAAGAACATGGCACACAAAGATAAGGATAGCCTTATAGGTTGATAGAGTGACTCCTAAATCTACCATTAGAAATTCTCCATATGTCCTTATGTATGGAAGGGAATCCAAGTTGCCTAGCTCTCTCAAGTTTCCTGCATTAGAATTAGACCATTAGCTTGAATTGATGGAGGATGAGCCCATGAATGTGAGGATGATAAAGCTCATGAAGCTAGAAGAAACCAAGGACCTTTCTATGAACACTTTGGAGTCACATCGAACATAGGTAAAAAAGCCTTTGAAAAGAGAGATATAGTAAGGAGCTTTAAAGAATGGGACCTAATCCTCAAACACGAATCAAATAAGGCCAAATTAGACAACCATACCAGGTTTGATAGCTTGTGGAGTGGTCCTAATTTGATCTATGAATGTAAAGAACATAATGATTTTTAGCTTGCCCAACTAGATGGAGAGGTATTACCCATCCTAATAAATGGAATTCATTTGAAGATTTATTATTAGAAGAATTTCATCCATTGTAACATATTATACATATTAGAGTAGCTTTTATGCTTTCCTCTAAGTGCCTTGTGCACATTTTATTTCTATTGTGTGTTTATTTTTCAACAAGTTCTTTGGGCACTTTATTGTTATTTTTATTTTGTTATTGTTATTTAAAAAGTAGGTCATAGATAGGGACATCCTTGTGTTATCTTCATGATCAGTTGAGAGAAGACTTGGGACTCCATACACCTAATGGACTAGACAAGGCAAAATGTATTGGGTTCTCAAGCATAGCAATCATGCTTCCTTATGAGTTGCTAAAGATGTTGGCCATTCTTGACCCACATTCCAAGCCTATGCCTAGATGGATTAGGTTGTTAATGGATGAGAAGATGAATAGATGTTCTGGATGGAATGAGTGGACCAAAGAGATCATGCAACTTGTAAATCTTTTAAAACACTTTAAGTTCACTTAAAGTGTAGTTTCTCAATTTACAAGAGACAATTATATAGGGTAAATAAAAGGATATAAATAGGTCTTCATGGTGACCAATGAAATTCAAGATTAGGGAAAAGTTCACAAAGGCATTTTAAAAACATTCAAAGCTAAAAAATTTTAGGAACAAGCTTTATGAAGCTAGACCACCATTAGGGCGTCATGAAGACCAGACTGGACAACCTTCTTGTGCAATTTATACATATGATCAAAAAGTATTGTTTGACCATCATAACATGCATGATCAATGTAATTAGTTATAAGGTCATTCTTTATAATTTTCATATCTTGATGAGTCTTTTATCTCGAGATCTAAGCCTTTAAAGTTTAACTTATCGAGTTTAAAGGGCTAGGTTGTCCTACACATCACATGGAAACACATTGGATAACTCAATTATGCATTTTATAAATGCACATTAGGATGCCTCATGAGCCAAAGGATTATAGTGACATAGATTATTTCATGGTAAGATCATATCCTATAAACTTCAAGTTTGTGCAAGCTTCCTAGCTCAATTTATGAGTATTTAAAGCTGGACATACAGTATAAGACATTTGTGCTAACGTCAAGTTTGATCTCTATAAAGTAGACATTTAGGTTCAAATGATTAGTGTTAGGAATGTGGACATCATGAAAATTCACACATGTTAGCTCACTTTAATACCTTATAAACACATTTAGAAATCTCTTAGAACTAGTGGATCAAGTGGGCATAATATTTTTAGTATCAAGAACATCTCCTGCAAATTTGGTGCCTTTGTGACCTTTTCGCTTATAGATTCAAGATTTTAAAGTGGGTAAAATATGGTAGACATTCATGCAGATGTAAAATTTAAGCTATGGAAAAAATCATTAGGGTCTTAAATTTTATGGTCATATAGATATTAATGATGGTCCCATAGATGTTAAATGATGGTCACACAGACGTCAAATTTAGACCATGATAAATAACTATTTGTTTTTAAATGCAAGTAGATCTAATCATTGGTGTTCATTCATAATAAGGGATATCAATGGTGTGAGATGAGTCAAATGTAAATAATATTAAGAGGTCACCACATAGGGTAAATGCATAAATAAGGAAGACTGATAATGGATCTTGAGGTCAACATGTGATTGATAAGTGGTATAAGCACATTCAAGCTAACAGAAGATCGATGGAGCATGTTTAATCATGTAAATCAAGATCAATGGTGTGAGAAAGGTTAACGGAGTCAATGTATCTTAGGGATACGCAAGATATTTATAAGTGATATAAGCGCATTAGGTTCCTAGAAAAATCAATGGTCTACATACATATTGTACAAAGTAAATCAGTGAGCGAGGTTCAAATTTGAAAGACTAAGGGACCTTCTATGGGAGGTTAAACATGTGACTAGGGTTGAACCAAGGAAAATGGGTCTTGTATGAATCATCATTATACTATTATATCTCATTTAAATGCCATTAAAGGGACATGTTGATATACTTAGGATGATCAATGATAAAGGGGGCACCATTAAAGATAAATATAGACACCCTCTAGTTCAAAGGTTTGTGGTACATAGGGTTCATTCTAAAACTATGTTTTCCATTATTTAAAGAATATTCCCTATATATAATGAGATATAAATTTATATGGATGCTTAAAGACAAAAATAGGTCTTTTAGACCTAATAAAGATCAAAAGAGGCTATGCAGTTTATAGGTCTGCATAGATATAAAAGGCTACAAGAAAACTAATATTGGTTTTCTATCTATAAAGAATATTTGGGTATAATATTTGATCAAGGATAGATATATATGATTATTTAAAGGGTCCTGATCCTTAAACATGGTCTTATTTTCAAAAAATATCTACCTAAAGGGGCACCATTAAAGATAAATATAGACACCCTCTAGTTTGAAGGTTTGTGGTACATAGGGTTCATTCTAAAACTATGTTTGCCATTATTTAAATAAGAATCCTTGTATATAATGAGATCTCAAGTTCTATTTATTATTAAATAAAAAAATATGTATTTTATACCTAATAAAGATCAAAAGAGGCTATGCAGTCTATAGGTTTGCATAGATATAAGAGGCTACAAGAAAACCAATATTGGTTTTCTATCTATAGAAAAGATTTGGGTCTAATATTTAATCAAGGGTAGATATATGTGATTATTTAAAGGGTCCTTTTCCTTAAACATGGTCTTATTTTCAACAAATAACTACCTAATGGGGTACCATTAAAGATAAATATAGACACCCTCTAGTTCAAAGGTTTGTGGTACATAGGGTTCACTCTACAACTGTGTTTTCCATTAGTTAAAGAAGAATCCCTGTATATAATTAGATCTCAATTTTTATGGATGCTTAATGACAAAAATAGGTCTTTTAGACCTAATAACGATCAAAAGAGGCTATGCAGTCTATAGGTCTGCATAGATATAAGAGGTTAAAATAAAATCAATATTGTTTTTTTGTCTATATGAAAGATTTGGGTCTAATATTTGATCAATGGTAGATATATGTGATTATTTAAAGGGTCCTTGTCCTTAAACATGGTCTTATTTTCAATAAACATCTACCTAAAATTTACAAAGCAATGATTATATTAGATCTATGAGCATGAAAGTTTTGTCTTCAGTGGGAAATAACATGAAGATCAAATAAAGGGATCTAGTGGTTGGGACTTGTAACTAAGTGCATTCAATGCATCCTCAAAACCTTTGGAGATTTTTCCAATTGTTAATCCATGAGCAGTGTCTTGATTGATCAAAAAGGTGGCAAGGAATTCATTGGAGAAAATGGTGGTATCTCAAGCTCGATTAATGATCTTAGATGTGTGTTCCCTCTCTGATGGCATGCTCCTACTTTCTTTTTCTCTCTCCCTTATCCTATATATCCTAGTCTCTTCCCCATTATAGGGGTTCTCAATTCTTAGAATTTTTCATTCTTTTCTAAGACACAGATAATCATTGAGACTCTTTCCAAAGTGTGCTTATTTGATATGGTTAAACCCTATCAAAATATTATAAGAAATACCTTTTGAAGTAATATAATCAACTCTTTTCCTATCTCTTATCTTCAATTAGTGCTTAGTATGCTTGTGTACAGGGAATTTGTGAAGGAGATTCTTCCTAGTTTACTATCCTTCTACTTGCCTCTTTGAAGTTGTTTTTAAGCTAACTTTCAAGTCTATATTAGTGTTTTACTTTTGACCTCTTCTATGGAGTATTTATGCAACTAGTGAGATTATGAGGTTATGTGAGCTATAGTTATTTAATGCTAATTTAGTGTGGCTTCAATCTTTCATGCATGTCCATTTTAACTTTAGTGCATCACCTTTTATCCATCTTAACATAACTTAAACCCTTTCTAACCCTTTTATCAATGATTTTCATTAGTTTAAATAAGCATCAAGAGGAATTAGACCTTCTCTAGAGGTCTAATCACACCATAGGTGACCCACAACCTAAGTTAGTTCCCATTATGTAGCTCAATTGGAGTGAGACTGAATAAATCTCTCCAAGGGTGTAGATTGAGCCTAAAAAACTACTTACATATCATTTTATGTGTACCTACACAATCAGGATCAAAGATGGCTATAGTTCACCCATTATAAAAATGAATGTTAGCTTTAATGTAAGGCCTACGACCTTCATCATTAAATCTATGACTAAGCTTAAACATAATTATCCTTGATGGTAACACCAAAAATACTAACTGGACCAAGTGCATTTAGACCTTACCAAGGGTCAAATAAGAGAAACCCTTACACATGTATCTAAGGCTTCATTAGAGTTACCAATATAATCTAATTAATATTGGTTCTATTATAATAACACACTCAAATACATGACTGCATGTATCCTTCATAAGCCCAACAAAATGTAACTAATACCCTATCAAAAATAACATATGTCTACAACTATATTTTCAAACTATCAATTCAATGAAATTTATTGAGATATAAAGAGTGTGTAATAATCATTGATCAATTATACTAATGTAACAAAGCACTAAACCACTTGGCTGAGTGATAACAATTTTAACCATCATTTTTCAAACAATTTCTAAGTTGATTAAATGCATACAAATACAACAATAACTTAGCTAAAAAAAGCAATAAAATATTTTTATGATTTTATTGCATTTTATAAGTTGGATAAAAAAAATGTTGCAACATTAGAAAAAATATATGCAAGATGAGGTTGTGAAACCAACTAGAATTCTCAGGTGACTTTTACAAGTAGAAACTACATTAAAATAACTACTTGACAAGCTAGTTTTTAAATCTGTATAATTTTAATCATAATTATTTGTAATAATTTTTTTGATCATTAACTTGGTATTTTGAATCCATTTAGAAAATATAAAACTTCAAAAAGTATTACTTCAACAAAAATAACACTTAATTCAATGAAATACTTTAATGAGTACAACAATTTGCTATTATCTTGTTTATTAGAATACTTTTATTATCTTATTTTTTTTAAATCTCTAAGTTATTTTATTTATTTATTTATTTTATTTTTAAAATATCTATGCTTGTGGTTCAAATTTTGAGATCTTACTATATATATAACTTATAATATAAGGTGCATTATGAAAAATGTCTCATATTTTAATATCATAAAATAATTCAAACAAATATGATATAAATGTAAAATGATTAATTGGTTATTCTATGAACCCAATTGAATGGAATATAAAAAAATTATGTTTGTATAAATATACATTGTATGTGTAGATAATATTTATGAACTATATATCACCTTAGTCTTGTACACTTGGCAAACTTAGACCTTAGCTCTTCTTCTCAATTCTAAACCTTTCCTGCTTTTGTAAGTCTCACATATACTCTCTCTTGTACCACTTGGCCTATCTCTTAGTTATGAAAATATTATGTTGATGGCCCAGGCCTTCTATATTTCCAAAAAATGCTTAAAACCTACTTGTTTTATTCTTTTACAAGTTATGGACCTACACCTATTTTCTAGCTTCTTAGACACTTGCGTCCTAGTTTGATACTTGTGTTGACATGTGTCCTAACTTGATGCAAGTGTCCATTACCCTAAAATTCATCTAATTTATAAATAAAACTATCCTAATGGCTGGTCTAAGTTATATAATGCAAGATATTTTCTAAAGGGATTGACATAAATACAAAATTAACCCTCATTCATTCAAAACCTATAAAAGACCTAAAGAGACCAAGGCAACTTATCAAAAGCAATCAAGTGAGAAAAAATTCCATATTTTATCTTATTTATGTATTAATCATAGGTATAATACATCTATAGGTATAAATTACTGAAGGAGTATCCAAAGAGAAATATTTTACAATTTATAAGCTATGTCACTATTATACTTACTTATCACATATTGCATGATTCACACACAAGCCAACATGTAGGAGAGAACTACATAATCCTAAGGCCCTGTTCAGGGTATTTAATATGTAGGAAGTGTTAATTTATAGAGGGGAATTTTGGAAAAATCAACACTATATTCGCACTAACCCATTTTTCCCATAGCTACTATGAAGATAAATAACTAGGGTTTGATAATTTGACAAGGAGAGAGTCCATGACCCATATCTGAATGCACCAAAGTGAAGGTGACAACAAACTCATAAGCATCCAAGTGGTAACATCTTATTTTATTATTTATTCCATATTAGATTCCTACATCTGATCTAAACAATAACATTAATGTAATTGTCCCAGGCTAATGCAAGTGTCTACGACTATAGAGTCACTTAATTCAAAATTTGAAAATCATTTTAGAATATTCTTCCAGTCTATTTCTTGCCTATTTTATATCCATATCTATATTAACACCAAAAATTTCCAAGTATCTTTTTTTCATTATCATTTATTGGAGAATTAACTTTAATTTTGGTCTTTCTTATAGGTTTATAGGCTTATCCTAAGTTTGATGTGTATATGTATTTATTGTATTTATAAATGCACTTTATTTTAGGATTTTGAGGTATCACTCATCTCTCTCTTCCACTTGTTAGGTTTAGAGTTACTTGAATGTAACTCCTCTCCCCCCACATGGTAAATACATCCTCCCCACTTGTAAGAGGATCAGGTACACATGGTACACAATTGGAACTTACCCTTGTAACTCATTTTCTCTCTTAGCTCTTTATAAAGACCTATCCTCTCCCTTTCTTCAAAACTTTCTAGTACACTCTCATAACACTTATTGATATAGTCTTGATCTTGAATCCATTATTCTCTCTTAGTCTAAGGCCATTCTTCTCCTATATTATTCATGCTATTATAATTGGAGATTCTTTTTGTAATCTTTTAATACTAGTGTTGAGTTTTTCTCTATATGATGGTTTTCCCATTTTTCACATACAACTCAACTTTATGGTTTGTGTTCACTTCAAGGAAACATCATTACTTAATTTTAATGTTTATTCAACATTTATTTAAATCTTTCGTAACATTTCTATAATGGTGTCAGATATTTTGTCTTTTTAACATTGATTGTGAGTGTTGTGCAGGCTTTTCTTGGAGGAATCTCATTTTTTTTGGAATCTATCTCCATTTTTTACCATCTAGCCTTTTTTGTTGTAGGTTTCTATTATGGTGTTTTGAATTGATTTTTAACTTCAGTTGATCTTATTATTTTGAAATTATGATTTTTTTGTGTCAAGCATTTAATTTTTGGCTTTGATAAATTAGTTTCCTTTTGTTTTTAGCTAGTTATGGTTTATTATTTTCATCTTGTTAGTTTTTAATATTATAAAACAATAAAAACATAAATTTAAAATCTCTGAGTTTTATTTTTTGCCTTTTTTTTGTGCTACTCTTTCTTAAGCCCCCCACCCCCAGACCCTCATCCTATTTTTTGAGTTATGTTTTTTATTCAAATATGCACTCTTCTAGCTTTGGTTTTTTGGAATGTTAATCTGGTAAGTATATTTTTGAACTTGCCTCTATTCTTCCATTCTTTTATTTTAATACCTTAGCAATATAATCTATTATCATACTTCTATTGATTCCTTCATTGGAGGTTTACGTGCATCATTTTGTGTGGTATTTATTTCATATTGTTTAAAATGGATAAAATTTGGAATTTTATCTTCCTCTCTCTAGTTTGGAATCTTTTTTGAAGTTTATACATTCTCCTATTTTGGCATTTTTATTGTTGGAGCATTCACCTTTTTGACCTTTCTATCTTTGGCATTACAAATTTGAGCATTGGTTTTATTATTGCCCACTTTCTCCACTATTTTTATTTACCTTATAAATTTTTATATCCATCTTCATAGAACTTATTCCATTATTTTATGTTCATATTATTTTTCCAAACCCATAGTTTTATCCTATCCATTGAGCTGCTCTCTGTGCCATTTGTCTTCTCTTTGCACCCTTTTTTCTTCCACCTTGCCATGGACTGTGGTGTTTCATCCTTATAACTTTATTTTCTTAGAAAATGTTTTTTTATAATATTTGAATGAAAAATTTATTCTTTTGTCTTAAATATGTTTAATATTATCCAATCTACCACTTTAATATTTAAATGATTTCTTGACTGTTGGTAATCTTAATGCATGAATTTATTTTTATATAAGAAAAAATGTGGTAGTTTTTAAAAATGTATATTCTATTAAAAAAATATTTTTAATTTTATTTTTAGTGAAGCATTAAATTCATCAAGCTAGGTGATTCAATTTTTAAATCATTCAAATTTCTTTTAAAACCAATTCTAATTTGCCAAAGTGGTAATCAAAGTCACTTTTTAATGGTTTCATGTGGATTTAGTTTCATGCTAATTCTTTTTTTTGTTAATTCATATCCAAAAAAATGTTATATTTTAAATTTTAAAATTCATTACTTAATTAAGGTAAATTATTGGTGTGGACTTAAATTTACAAGTAATTGATTTAGAACTTTAATTTTCACAAGTCTTATTTTAAGCATCATTGTTTTTTTGTAAGCTCAAAACTTGGTATTCACATTTTTTATCATGAGTTTGTTTTTTGGACATTTGGTTAACATGAATATTTTTAAATGTTCTTTAGTTTACTCAATGTATCTCTTAATTGATTTTTTTCAATGATAGCTAACTTTTTTTCTTGTGCTCTTATGGCTTTTAAATTAGCCATTTTTTTCATTTTCAGGAAAACTATACAAATTATTTTTAAAAAAATGAATAATTTTTTTCACTCAAACACCAAATTGTATGCCAAAATGATAAAATATCTAATTTTCATAAGATGGTTATTTAAATTCATAATAATTTTTGTAACAACATGATAAACATGCAATCATCCTTGGATGCTTCCCATGACACAATTACATCTTTTGCACATGAAACTAGCTATCATAATGGTGAAACATATTGTGCTTCTAAAACTATAAAAACTTATTTTAAAACTTCTACCAAACTTAAATTATAAACCATGCATGGTATGGGCTATTTGGGTGTTGCACTTGGTAAATGTGAAGATGGTATTCTTGAACCTATTTTTCCTACTTTTGATGCAAATTGTAAAGGTCTCAGTTTTAATGATTCTACTACTTCTAATTTAAATTTACCATCTTATTGTCATCTACATCAAAAGATTTATAATACAATTTTTTTTATTATATTACTTCTAATGCTCATGTTTTGGTTAAAAATTTTAAATTGTGTGCACATTATAGAAAACATAAACATTGCATATCTAAATATTGGAAATTAAACTCATGAAAATATTATGGTAAATCCATTCATGACACTTTATATTATTGGAAAAATACTAAATCTCCTACCTCCAAGGGTATTAATCTTTGGATTCCTAAAAAAATGAATCTTTTAGAGACACTGATATGTCCTCTTATGATAATTATTCTAATGTTTCATGAAAAATATCTTTTGAAAGTGACACATCTTCTTTGTTTCCATTTTGATTAACTAAATCTCTTTTATTGCATTCCTCTTTTTTTATTGAATATGATAAATGATTTGATTATGTTGACTAACTTTTGTTTGTGCAGGATATCACACTTAATGATGAAAATTGTCTTTGATTCATTTTTCTTGTTGTACATCTACTTTTGTTACATTATGTATGTAGATTGTATTTTTTGCATATTGGTTACTTAATTTGTAAGATTGATGTTAGCTTGTTTTTATTTTAGGTTTTATGGATCATTACTCCTTATTGGTATTTGTTCCATTATAGATCAACCACATTTTCTAGAGAGGATTGTTAGAAATTAATGGTGATCACACTTTATTTCATGTGAATTTTGGTGACACCTTATCTTCTTTATTCTCTAAAATTTTGTAATTCCTCTTGAAGGAAGTTTATATTAAGGGGGATTACTATTAAATTTTAACTCCCTTATTTATTTTTAAAATGTGTTTTCCACTTTTTTAACCCCAATTTTAAGCTTAAGGGGGAGTGTTAGAGAATTAACCTTAATATGGGTCCTTCTTATAGGTTTATAGGCTTATCCTAAGTTTGATGTGTGTGTGTATTTATTATATTTTTAAATGCACTTTATTCTATACTTTTGAGGTATCACTCACCTTTATCTTACACTTTTTTTATTTAGAGTTACTTTCATGTAAATCATCTCCCCCCATATGGAACACACATCTTCCTCATTTGTAATATGATTATGGACACATGGCACACATACTAGAGCTTTCTCTTATAACTAATTTTCTCTCTTAGTTATTTATAAAAAAACTCTTCTCTCCCTTTATTAAACACTTTCTACTGCACTCTCACAACACTCGTTGATATAGTCTTGTTCTTTCATCCTTGATGGTCTCTTAGTCTAAGGACATTATTTTCCTATCTTCTTCATGCTATTGTAATTAGAGATCATTGTTGCAAGATTTCAATAATAATATGGGGTTTTTATCTGTATGATGGTTTCCCCACTTGTCACATTCACCTCAAATTTATGATATGTGTTCACTTCAAAGTAATATTATTACTTATTTTCAATTGTTTATTCAACATTTATTTTGATCTTTAGCAATAATTTTGTCATCATTACAATATTTAGCATAGTTTTACTTTCTATTTTTATCATATATTAGCATAATAATTTTAATATATGTTCTATATAAGTTTTTCATATAATTGACCTACTATAGATATATTTATCACCTTTATACTTATTCATTTCTATATTCTTAACCTTATTTATCCATAATAGGATCTTCATCCAATTTAAGATTAAACATTTGGTGAACCTGATCTTTGAACATCTTTATTGTATAAGCATTATATTTTAGATGCTTATTGCCAACCTTGTCCTAATATTTGATTTATTTATCTCTCTCATCAAGGACGATATTTATTTTTTTGATAACCATGATTATGAAACTCCCGAACTCTCTCTCAAGTAAGGAATCAAAATTGATTACTCTTGCATTCCTCCAAGTGCTAAAACATATAATATTAAAGATCTAAATGGTGGCAAGTTTTATCACTATAATCAGGTTCATGATCCCACTATTTAAAGAAAGGAGTTTATACATATTAATGAAGATAAAAATACTTTGCCTTTACTTTCTACAAAAAAAATGGTTTCACATGTAAAAAGTGTTCCTTCATTTGATCATGACAACTTTCATCAACTCCATAACGATATCATGGAAGATTTGAAAAATTGTCATAAAGGGGATGTTACTTCAATTTGATTGATCAAACCCCATCCTATTCAAATACTTCCAAACAATATCCCCTTATCAAGGGTGATGACTTTTTCCTACCTTCATTTGATTTTGATTTTTTTGAAAGGTTAACCAAGACATCATGGCATCTTTACCAAGTAAAATTAAGCCATCAAGAAGAGGAAAGTATTAAAAACTAAAGTGTAAAATTCTCCTAATGTTCCAAATATGTAACTATTACCAATATCAACCAAGTCATCTAAATTAAAGGATTTTTATCTTTTAAAATATGCATTTATACCAAAAAATTCTACTATACCAAAAGAAGTGCCTTTACCAAAGATTCCTATAGCTCTAATTGCTATATCCTTACCAAAGGTGAATGAGACAAGTTATTCCAATGTTATAAGATATTCAAATGATATACCAAAGGTACCAAAATTTAGAGATCCAATACCACTACCAAAGTATCCTAAATTCAATGATCACAAACTTGCACTTGTTATCCATGAGGATGATGATACTCATATTCATAGATTCAATAAAGGTGGTAGGTTATAATTAATGATAAAACCTATTATAAACACCAATATTCCCATGGAATATATTATTTATGTGGTGAGTACTAATGGCATTATTCAAACATAGGTTTCTATACTTCAAATGTGAATGGATTTCCATAATACTAATGTAAATATTACCTTATTCAATAATCAACCTCTTGGTAATGTATACTTGATTATCATTATCCACAAGATTTTGATCTGCTAAATTTACCTATATTTTAAATTCATAAGGAATCATTCAACCACATGATTAACTATGCACATTATTTTGGTCAATGGGAAGAAGATGACAAATTATTGATAAAATTATTCCATACAAGAATTTATGATGAGGCTCATAGTTGGTTTTATAGCCTAACAAAATGTTCCTTAACCACTTTGAAAAATTAGAAGTTGCACTCTTTATGTCTTTTAATATACATAAGATGCTGAAACTTACATCAGAACATTTGCATAATTTCAAACAATGTGATGATGAATCCCTTCAAGATTATTCCATTCAATTTACAAGAATGCCATATAATCTAGTGTTTATACCTTTAGATTTGGAGTTAAAATTCAATTTTAGTGGAGGTATTATTTCCACATTAATGCAAAGAGCATTGCATAAATAATATGAGTCATTTACCCATTTACATATTGATGTGCATAAATATGATTCATTAATACTTACTCATCCAAAAGAGCTTAACATATCTCCCTCCAAAGACCAAAGTTTTATACCTCACACAAAGGAGGGAGATAAATTACCTAAAGATCATTATGAATATTAATTTGGTGTTCCTAATCTTTATATGACTAGTTTCTAAAATTTATTAAATATAGGACCAATCCAAGGCCCAAATCCTATGCAAAATCCCCAAGTTAAAAAAAAAGTGTCCACATCACTAGGATTTAATAATTACCTTATTCATGGGTGGTTATTAATTTTGGCATAACCACATTGATACTAAAAAATTAGAAAACTATTGTACCAAAAGATGTTTTTCACAACTTGGGTACCATGCCAAAGATATATGTGATAAGGGGAAACAAAAAGACTCATTGGGTTTATTTGTCATTCCTATTTATTATGGGCCTCATGTTATAGGTTACTATGAAAAATGTTATTAATACATTTTTAGTCATAAATTCCATGATAATATTTAATATGTTATTGGGAAGACCTTGGATCCATACATTTTGAGTACTACCTTCTACAATATATGTTTGTGTTAAATACATTCATACAAATAAGGTAATTATAGTTTCTAGAATTCTATATGAACATACTCTTAAATAAGAAAAAATTATACCCAAAAAATTAATTACCAATCCTACTAAGTCTCATTCACCACAAATGAGTAAGCAACATGCAATCCCCTTTACTAGGCAACTAATACTTAAAAAACCATTACATCAGATACATATGGTGGATTCCACATAATCCTCATCTACTACACACCATGTTTAGATATCCAAATCACCTACACATGTTCCTATTATTTATATTTTAAAGAAACCATATAGAAATAAATAATGGGTTCTATGATCCCCTACTCTTATTATTCCTACTACTACTTCACAACCATAGAGTCATATTTTACATATGTTGATAATAATTGATACTAATGTGATAGATATTGAACCTATACATGATCCTCAATAGTTTCACAAGATTATTACACTAGATTCATAGTGGGAAGATATATATGACCATCCATTGGATGGCATCATAGGATGATCTTTCCTCTTCAAACATTCTAAAAATACTAAAAAAAATAATTCAAAAATATAAAAATACTTTTGACACCTACATTATATATTAACTCCTTGGCATATATGTGTTAGTCACATGTTGATGGATGACATACTCACATACTCCTACATACACACATGTGTCACACTTATACTTAAGTTTAATATAGGCATACCTAGATACATAATCTATTCCTATTTTGGATGTTCGACCTTCTCTCTACTCATGTCACATAGACATTAGGGGCATCCACTTCTTGACCTAGATAAAAATAGGTTATATGGTTTGATTATAACTTTACGTTATCATGTTTGAGCTTAAATATGTACTTACACATGTCTTTATCCATGATTATATCTTTACATAGGGTACTTGATATACTATACACTTGACACTTTTTCCTAACATACTTGATCCATGGGCTAATATAACATGTTTATGTTGGTTGCTTATTATTTAATTTATGTACTTAAGTGTGTCACCTTGATATTGTATTTATTATTTGAGAATTTGAATATGATCCTTTACTTATAGCCCCTATGCCTATTTATGCTTTCATTGACATTTATATATGTCATTATTTTTTGTATAGACATTTGAATATGTCATCCTTATTTTTGTGGATGTTTGACTAAGTCATGTCCCTTTGATTGTGCAACATTTAAAGATGCCCCTTATTAGTGGTCTCTTTAGACCATGGTTTTTGAATTGCTTTTGGGTGTTCTTGTGTGTGTGCTTGTTTGATTGTTGAGATTGTACTATTACTATCTAGATGTTTCTATGATCTTTATAATTCATCTTAGGCCTTCATGTGATCACATTAGTTATATGTGCTTCAATTCTATATCTACCTAGACATGTTAATTATATATTTTACATGGTTACATTCATAGATTATGTGGTTGCCTTATCCTTTTGAGGTGAATTAACTACTAGCTCCTATCTTTCCCTCATCTCAAAGGTTGGGGGGGGGGGATAATATTAGTGGAGTAATGTCATAGAGGCATATTATCCAAACCTGGCATAGTTTCCATATTCAATGGGGGCATACTTTGGAAGAATTTTCTCCATATTCATTTAGTATGTGGTACTTATATCAATTTTTAGATTCAATGGGGGATGCTTTGGAAAAATGTTCTCCAAATTCATTTAGTATATGGTACTTATATCAATTTTTAGATTTAGTGGGGGCATGATTTTGATGCTTGTTCTCCACACTTATTCACATTTTTCATAGTTTTCAGATTTAAGTGGGGCATGATTTGGAAGCATGTTATCCATGCCTATTTAGTATTTATCATCTTTAAATTATAGTGGGGGTATGTTTTGGAAACATGTCCTCCACATTGGTACTTATATCATTTTTAAATTTTTTTCATATATAGTGGGGGCATGCTTTGGAATCATGTTCTCCACACTTACATAGTTTTATAAATTGGCCCAAACACATAGTAATATGATTCAAATTCACACTTGTGGTATAATTATATACATTGGCACCAATTTTATACATAATTTTAGCATAAGACATATCTAAGGTACATATACTATGTAATGTATGCCTAATATTACTGTTATCACTCAATTTTGCACCCTTGGAGAGGTAGTTCAATCCTTCTCCAAATTGAGTGGAACATGGGATTAACCCTAGGCCTATGGGTTTCCATAGTAGGGGTAAACCTCTAGATTGAAGGGATAGATCCCTTGATATGTTTATTTGAGATCATCACCTGTATTACTAGCTTGTTTAGGGTTAAAAAGAGATAGAAAGAACATGAAATAAATCTAATCTAATAAGGTGTTGTACCAAGTTAATCTCCACTAGACTACCATGTAATTTCACTATGAAATATGATTCACAAAACTAACTTCAACATCCTATATTTCTCTAACAAAAGTATTTCAAACATGAAGGTGATATGTAATGCACTTCTTCAAGGTAGATGAATAATATGTCTGATTGTAGACACTAATGCTTTCCTTTGAACTTAAATATAGATAAAGAAACTAAATACACTTCATGTGACCTATTAGAGAGTAGGCTACTTGCACAAAACATAAAAGAGTAAGGTGAACACAAGGATATATAATTATCACTTGTCATTCATCTATACACTACTTCACACACTTAGACAAGAAGTTATGAAATAAAAACTAGATTAAAATATTTATTCAAAGGCAAATATATTACTCAAACTATCAAGGATTTTCCATACCAGGTATGGATCTTACAAACTTAGCCACAAGTGGTTATTTATATAAAGAATGGTGAAGAGAGATAGAGGAAGGCATGGTAAAAGAGAAATGGCAAGTGTACATGAGCTAAAAAAAGAAAGGGAGTTATGAGACAATCCAAATAGACCTCCAAGGTCATGTGACTCACTCCTAAAGTATATCAAACCTTCCAAGTGGTATAGGGATTACAAATTGTCTTGACACCTTGATTAGCTTCTTGAAAATTGCCCTTCCTTGCATGAAAGGAGTAAAAAATGGACCTTAAAACCATGAAATTTAATTTAAATGATCTTATACCACAAATTGAACATCTAACATACCTTAAGAAAATAATTTGACCTGATATTCCATCATTCATGTGCATAGGTGTCTTGAAACTCTTCATTTCCCATGCCTAACTTAGTCTAAGTGGCTCAAAAATCAAGTAAAAATTATTCAACTCATAAAATATCAATTAATGGTATAAAAATATGTTATTAGACATGAAAAAAAATTGGTTCCTATAACAACTCCCAAGAATCCATTTTTCTCTTTAAGCCCTCACTAGGCCTAGTTTCCTTGTAGCCCTAAGAATTTATAAACCTCATTATGTATGGATTTGTATAGATTATATTTATAAATAAATGGAATATTATAGGATCCATTATGTATTTATATATCCACGTCAAATTTCATCTTTAGACTCTGATTAGAAGTTCATCTTTTATGCCTTTCTCTCTCTTGAATTAGGCCTCCTTGCTTAAGACCCTATTTTATTGATCCAAACGTTTTAAACATGTGTGAAATTAAAAAAAATAATGTTATTAACTTTATATATGACATAAAAATCATATATTTAAATTTTTGGGTCTTGAGACCTTGTAGAAGTATGCAAACCAAGAAATAGCCTAACTACCTAGTCTCATTTTGAGCCTGTTTGAGACTACCTTGGAAAATGGGCCTAGTTTTTATCACCTATAGAGTATAATATGATAGTTTTTTGAATTTAATTTATATGAAAAATAAAAAATTATCTCATACCATGATTAGGAATCTCTCTTATTCTTAGAATACCTATGAAATGCTAAAAACATGCAAGAATAGGGCATTTATGGAAGTTTGTACAAGTGATGTTAGCATAAAATACATTTTCATAACCTATTTGGAGTCTAAAAAAAAATATAATAGGTTAAAATATAAAACCATGTCATTATATATGCATTATAGGTCCAATTTCTATGACTGGTCACTATCAGGGTTTAAGAGAGGTTTAAGACATATTCGGGTCTTAAAGATTGTTCATAAAGAATACATGAAAAATTAACCTCATTACAATTTTAAAACCTTATTTATTTAATTCATAAATTATAAAAAATTTCTTAGCCTCAAATACAAATTTTAGGATATGGTATGAGCATCTGAAGTTGTTCATCGGGTGGCATGCTTAACATTCTTGAGCTTTGAGAGAGGTCCACTTTGAATTTTAAGTCTCAAAACTATATATTAATATTGGGAGTGTTCATAAACCTATAAAACATCCTTATATATTATTAAACATGATATGGAAGTAATTTTTACCCCTCTATATGCTCATGGTGTACTGGTTAGGGTGCTTGGGGTTTAGGCTTGTCTTCTCTTTGCTAGCCCTCAAGGGAATTTAGATGGAAAATTGAGTGTTTTTTCCATATGGAGATGTATGTAAACAAATATGAGATTTTAAATTTCCCTTAGGTTCCCTTAATTAGGTCTCTAATTCTTTCTTCATGCTTTGAGCTCAAAAAGATGCCTTAGTCTCATGACTTCCCCTTGCCAAAAGAGTGGGCCAAGTTTGAGACAAAGTAATTGGTATGTCCACTATTTGTGTGACATAAAGGATACCATGTATGTCTTGTTAAAGTAATTTCCACCCTTTTTACCAATTTTAAAGGCATGGTCATGCCTATGAAACTCCAAACACACTAATCTCTCTCATGATTGGAATGTAGGCCTGTGTGTAATTGCAAGGTTTTGATTGACTGTATATAGAGTCATGAAATTCAAAATTTACTGTCCTTATAACTTGTTTCCTTTGGTATCATGACTTTATGACCTATTTTTTTGTTTTAGGTATACCTAATATCCTTCCAAACATATTTTTTCTTATCTCAATCTTAAGGTTAGCCTCTATTACCAGTATCCTGTAGGTGCCTTGAAAGACTCTTGACTGTGCTTTCTATGGGTTTGGCCCTCCTCTTCTACATACCATCTTCCCAAAGGAATATAACTTAGATAAATTTATAATTAGGTGAAATTACCTTTTAAAACCTAACTCTACCCTTCTCTAAATTTCTTATAACTAGCATGTGTGATTTATAACTTATAGGTGATGTTTATAAGGTTGACTATGTTCTTGGTGCTTAGAACCTCATCTCCTCATCACTGATCCTTTTCTATCTCATGAATTTGATTGGAGTCTTGATTGGATTCAAGATCCTTTCAATACCACTATTGTTCTTTTCCTTAGGTTTTTGAATCATTTGGCTTCATTATCCACCTATAGGTGCTCATTAGGGTTATTGACTATGTGTAGTGAGTTTAGGACCTCCTTCATACCACTGATAGCCTTAAAACTCTTGAACTTATTTAAGGTCTCAATTTTAGGCTTAAAAATCCCTCAATGTCTCTAACTCTATCTCTCCTTTAGGTTTATCACTGAGTTGATCTCTCAAATAGGCATATAGATGACCATTAGGGCTATTTGAGTTGAAAACTATATTCTAGATCTCTCCTTCAAAATCACTCACCTCCTTAATAATACATAAGATTAGCTAAAGTTACAATGTCTACAGGGTCTATAAAATATTAAATGACACTTTTAAATCACTTTTCACTTACCATAAAGTACACATTATCCACCTATAGGTGCTCATTAGGGTTATTGACTATGCGTAGTGAGTTTAGGACCTCCTTCATACCACTGATAGCCTTAAAACTCTTGAACTTATTTAAGGTCTCAATTTTAGGCTTAAAAATCCCTCAATGTCTCTAACTCTATCTCTCCTTTAGGTTTATCACTGAGTTGATCTCTCAAATAGGCATATAGATGACCATTAGGGCTATTTGAGTTGAAAACTATATTCTAGATCTCTCCTTAAAAATCACTCACCTCCTTAATAATACATAAGATTAGCTAAAGTTACAATGTATACAGGGTCTATAAAATATTAAATGACACTTTTAAATCACTTTTCACTTACCATAAAGTACACATTACTATATATAGTCTTGTAGGTGTTTAGTTAGACTTTCAACTCAATTCTCACCCTCATCCTTGACCTACAAATGACCTAGTATCTCCTTCAAGGACTATGTTCTATTTAATTTGCAATGTATTTAGGACTTCAGGATTGAGACTCACTTTTATTGATTGGATGATGTTGATCTTAGTCCAAAATGTGGACCTATAGGCTTAGGGCCTATAAGTCACTGAGGAATGTTTAGGTTTACATAGAAGTACTCTTTGAGTTATTTAATTCCTCAATCTTTTCAAATAATTACACCTCCTTATCACTCCATTGTATCATAGGGAATGTGATAAACATAATGTAACTTTAAAATTCACTTGGTTGGTCTTGTATGAACTGCCTACAATCAATGCATACACACACACATGTTTTGTATGTTGTCTTAAAACATATAGTAGGATCATTCAACATGATGATGGAAATGAGGTAATAAATACCATGTGAGTGAATTATGAGATATGTTAGATCTTGTTTATAACCCTAAACATATCCCATTTACTTCTACAGTCTGTACAGGACTATATCTTGAAAAAACCACTTAGATATTCATTAGAAAGTGTATTTGGACTCATATATTCATATTTTATTCACTTAAATTATGTCATGGTTATGTCATGAAGGTGTCTAGGTGAGTGGATGAAGTGATTTGATAGTCTAAGTGACAATGACAAAGTGTGCAATGTGTTTGTCTTAGTATGCTTGGTTAATCTTCAATTTTGGCATGGTTAGAGATGTTTAGGGATGAGTATGGTGATTTGAGCATGTTAAAGGGGTCCTATTAGTGGTTAAGGATGATTTGAGATCTTTTGTGCATGAGTGTAATTCAAGTAGTTTATCATTGTTTTCATCTAGACATTTTGGGTCTAGTGGCAGAAAATTTGAGTAGGTAGTTTGTTGACATCACCATTACCACATGTGGATGAGTAAGGAGGAGTTGGTCATATGGTTGTGTTCACATATATGAATTGTTTATATGCAATAAATTTAAGGTAATTAAATAAAGTGAAACATAAGATATGCAAGTGAAAAGTTGGGCACATAGGCAGTTTGACAGTGTTTTCCAATAGCCAAATTTGCAATGTGGCAAGAAACGCTGAGTAGGCATTTTGATGGTGTTATATTTTGCACATGTGAAGGTGTAAATAAAATTTGATCATATGGGTTTGTTTAGTTTTGTGTCTAGTTTATATTCACTATATATCATGTGATGAAGTGCATTAAAAGATATGTACATGAAA